>JANHGN010016951.1:0-22569 GCA_024605025.1 Megaceryle maxima
AAATAATACTCATTCTTAAAAGATATTTCTAAAAGATTTTTATCTTTTAAATTACTCATTTAACAGGTGTATTAATTTAATTGATACTTCATTATTGAGGTAAGTTAACAACTGTATAAAACATAATGTGAAATGCTGCTTGTTAAATATCTAATAAATACTGAAAATTGCCAATTTAAGTGATCCTGTGACTGACCCATCAGTTTGTTTGGAAGCCAAAGTTTATTCTCAGAACAGCATGCAGTTCTGAAAAAGAAGGAACAACAGGTGGGGGACATTTGTTTCAAGCTGATGAGCAAGGTATCATGCTCTCATTCACTGTGAGTGCCGAAACCAGGGCCACTGATCTGTCAAAAACCTCCTCAGAGCTCCAAGCATGTGAGCCTCTGTGGGAGGGCAGCGCCTTCCCAACACCACTCCCACAGTCTGCTTGCTTGCTCTGGATGGCCAGCTCTCTGGGACATGGATTTTCCCCTCTGAATATGAGCAAAGGGCTCCATCTGAGCCCTTAGTTGCTGCTGCAATACAAATAACAATGGACTTTTATTGTTCTAGATGAATGGCTGCTCAGGTGAATCTCCTAAGGCTTGCATTTTTATGAAATGGAGGGTAGTAATACCAAGACTGCCAATTCTGCTGCAGGGGAAAAAGTGGACTTTGAAAGAACTTTTTAGCTGTGGGCTGTTTCTGTGCCATCATCAAAGTCAGTGAAATGGTTGGGAAGGTCAAACAGAAGTGAGGCTTGCCTGCAGCCAAATTGTACTGATGTCCCCAGCTTCTTTCATTGTCATGGAGGCAGTGACTGGCTATGACTATGCTTAGAAGGCACAGTTAAGTCAGCTTTCATAGAATAGAATCATAGGATGGCTTGAGTTCGAAGGGACCTTAAAGATCATCTAGTTCCAAACCCCACTAGACCAGGTTGCTGAAGGCCCCATCCAACCTGGTCTTGAACACTTCCAGTGATGGAGCATCCACAACTTCCCTGGGCAACATGTTCTAGTGTCTCACCACCCTCAAAGTGAAGAAGTCCTTCCTAATTTCTAATCTAAATCTACCCTCTTCCAGTCTGAAGTCATATTGGTTGCCACCAATCACCTTTTCATTTTCTATGTGCCATAGCAGAGCCCTCAGGAGGATCTGCTCCATGATCTTGCAGGCCACAGTGGTGAGACTGACTGTAGTTGCCTGGGTCTTTCTTTTCTCCCTTTTTGAAAATGGGGGTTATGTTTCCCCATTTCCACTCAATGGGAACTCCAACAGACATCATGGTTTCTTTCAATGTCAGCTGCGCAAAGTAAAAGATAATTAAAACGCATCGTTACTTCATGGTAGCTTTAGTTCAGAGTCCTCCTATTCCTACCTTAACTTTCAGTAAAATGGATCATTTTCTTCTGCACATCTTGAAGTCTTGGGTGTTCACTGGATGCAGCCATAGATTTGGATTAGGTCTATCTTACGTAAGAATGATCAGCTCTCAAAAACACCTGACTAATTCTTCATTTTTATACCATAGCTTACTAGAGAAATAGCATACAGACTCACAGCAAATGATGCACAGACATCCAGGACAAGCTCTTATTCCATCCATTTTTCAAGAAAATCACCCTCTTGTCGGACAGGGCTTCATCTGATTATCAGCAGTTCACTCATATGGCACATGCAAGCATCTATCCATCCTTTGGCTACTCTAATATTTGCTGGGAAAGTAATACAGTGGTGCACAAGCAATCTACATTTCTCTGCTGAGGACATAGTGTGTTCTAAGGTAATCCCTGAATACGCTGACTAGAAGTGGTGCTTTTCTGGACCTACTCTTTATCAATAATGACACTTTTGGGCAGTTTTGCCTACAGTGACTGTGTTTGTGAAGTGCAAGGTCCGAAGGAGCAGAATCAAAAGTAATCAAAGCTCAGTTCAACAGAGCCTGGATAACCTAATCTAAGGCCTTGCTTTCCACAGAAGGTTGGAGTCCCCTTCCAGCCTGCATCTTTCTGTCATTTTTGTGATCCTCTCAGGTTTCTGGAGCAGGATTACAATGAATGAAAAATAAGTGATTTGATTACTGAACTGTCCTCCTTTTCTAGAGGCCATTTTAATAAACACACCTACATAACTCATCCCTTTCAGTTTACAGTTTTTCTTGCATCCCTCCCAGTCCTGTGTCCTCCCACTAAAGATCACAGTAAATGCTGTAAAGAGAGTCTTTGCTTCCCAAACCACATTTTTATTTAGAATGATTAGCTCATGTTATTCAACCTTTGGCTTCTGGCAATGCCTATTGTCTTCTATTTAAGGGTCAGTGATAAAATAGGATAGGGATAAAATTTTGCTGTCATTTATGGTATTTGCAGCTACTCACCAGGTTGTGTCTTATAGAACAAGATGTGATAACTTCTTCACAGCTCCCACTTGAATAATTTCCACTTTTTCATTCTACTGTTTTGGTACGTCCATCTCTGCATTTTGGAAAGCTTTTGTGCTACCACATAGAAAAAGCAAGGCAAGCATTTGTAACTCCATTTCAGGAAATTCCATCCTCACAACAATTCTTCAAACATTTTGGCATGCCTCCTGACTTTTGATGTCGCAGTGAGGAACATCTCAACTTCCAGCCTGGATGAGAACAATATCCAACATACTTCTATGTTTTTCCAGTAGTGAATAGTGTTTGCTTCTCTAAGGTGCATTGGAGCTGATTAGGGTCTCACCTGAGAGCACTGGTGTGCTTACCTTCCATACAGGAAAAAAGCTGTGATGTCATTAACATGCAGATACTGAGACAGCTGCTGTGTTTTATGTCCCAATGGGCTGAGTCAGTATTGGTGTGAGTCCAGGATATGGCCTCTGTCTCTTGGACATTCCACAACCTTTGTGGCAAGAGATTCACCAGCCAGTCTCCAGGACCAGTTCTGATACCCAGCATACTCCACCTAATTCCTTCCACAGCTGCTAGCCCAAGAGCTGTCTGAGCTTGCTACATGGTTCTCCCAGGACACCCAAGTTCTGGCAAGCCTAATTACATTTTGGCTGATGCAAGAAATACAGGCTAGGGTAGGGGGAGGGAAGGGCAGAAGGTACACATTGGCCTACCTCTGTGCCCTTGTTTGCAAAGCAACCTTGAGGTTCAGATTAGAGGCTTTTAAAGAGTCCAGTCTTCTTCCTCTTCCCTTTCCTCCTGAAAGTGCTCTTTTCCTCTCCTACCAGCAGCTGGTTTTCTGCCCCAAGTCTTTTCTCATTTTTTGACATAACTGAAGAGACAGTTCTTCCTGGATTGTCAGTAGTCTCCTTGTCAGGAGCCTCTCAAATCAGACCTGTCAGATGTTCAAAATCCATCACCACCTTGTCCACAACTCACTTGTCACCCTGCTGAGTTTCAGACTGGAACAATTAGTTTGCCTTGAGCCACTGCCAATTATTTTGTTGCTGTATGATTAAATGGACTGTAATTGAATGGCTGATCACCAGGATTTAATGATCTTCCAGTGTTATATCTAGCCAAGTTAAAGATTATTTTTTTTCTGTCACCTCCTAGGGGAATTCAGCTGAATCTGGAGGCAAAAGGTCACAAAAGAGACAAGCATGCACAACAAGAACAGAATTTACAATGTGGTATAGAATAGCATAGGAGGCCCTAACATCCAACAGAGTTTATAGCAGAGTGTTTAACAGGTTGTTTTGCACACAAACACACACACACAAACACACAAATAAGAAAATTTATTTCTTCCTTCCTAATTAAGAAAACCATCTTATTTAATATATAGTCCAGTTGGATTGAAGCATACTCTTAAATATAAAGTTATATGCTCAGGAAAATGGACTCTTCATCTATGACTAAGATTTTTATACTAATAAGAAATGTTTGTTTTCACAAATCCATCACCCAGAACTTAGACATGTGTTACCTATTTGTAAGTTACTTCCCAAAAAAAAGCCTCACTAAAACAGGCATAGTCTATTCTAAATGTGTCTATACCAGGTTTTATGTAATAGGTAGGTAACTCAGCTGCTGAAACTGTTATAGAATGAATTTTTTTTTTTTTTTTTTTTTCTGTTTTAAGTCTTAGACTGGCATATTGTGGGCAATTAATCTACTGTCTGGGCCAGCACATTTGAGCACATCAGGAAAGGTCAGTATCTTGTTTAGTAAAGAAATCACCATGTGCCTGTAGTACAATCTGTGGAGCACAGCTTTCAGCAAATTGTTTGTGGATGAACAGCAACAGCACTAATGTGACTTTTACATTTGGAGTGAAGATCTGATCTATTAAATAGACCATGTGCATGAAAAGCACTCCCTCCTACATTCCTTGTAATTGCAAACAACTAAGAAATGATTCATCAAACCAAATCCTCTTTATGAGAAAACTGAATCACTGAAGACCTTCTGTGTTCAGATTAATGAAGAAAAAGATGCTATCATTCATTCATATTCTTCTGGCATCTGCAATATGTAGGTACTGCCCATGAATATAAAGGCATGTTCCTTGCCCTGAATTGTCCCCAGTTCAAATGACAGATTTTTTTCAGTGTATTCATGATGATTAAATTTTGAAGGTCCTGGACTATTGAGGTAAGCCAAAGCCATACATTTCTAGATTATTACTGATCTTTGTTTTTTTCATAAGTGAATTTAGCAGGATTGACAGGATTGTTTCTGGACTTAGTTTTCTCAAGGCTTCAGGAAAGATGCCAAAAAGAAAAACTATAGCTAAGAAGAAAAGCAATAGCTATAACAAAACACCTCACAATTAAAACATGCATATAAAAAAACCAGATTTGATTTAGCCAGTGTTCAATCCTGTTGATGTTGAAAAGAAAGCTAGGTAAGGAAGCACTGAAATCAGGTACAATGGGTATATGCACAGGAAAGTCATACCATGAACAAATGAAACCCCAATTCCTATTGTGTTTGCCTGCATGTAAGCTCCACTATGCAGTGGGGTTAAGGCTGTGCAGCTGGAGAGATACTTGTTCCCTATCAACTCACTTATTTTCACAAATCATATGGGAACACCGTTGCCAAGTTTGTGTGAAATTGGCAAACAGTTTTGGAGGTCATACAGATTGTTTTCACGGAACCTTAATCCTAACAAGACCTAGTTAAAGCAGGTCTGCTACACCTGCAGGTTCCTCTGTGCCTATTCACTAATTAATTTTTGTTAATCATAACTATTCGGATGCAGGTACAGACTTCCTTGGATTTAATGTAATCACTAGGTAAACCTGTGTGGGAATCAGAACCTCTTGTTCTGCATCTTCAGAAGCTGATTATATGCACATCCATCTGTGCAAAAGAAATACGATTCCCTCCTGCAAACAGCTGATAAATATCATGTCAGCCCTCCTCAGCTGCAGAATGACTGGCTGATCGTGTTATCTTTCTTTCATTGTTATTCTCCCTGGCAGCAGTAGCCCTTCAGCAGTCCTTCCTTTGGGCCCTAAGTGGGAGGTAAAGAGTGAGGCACTCAGCCACAGCACCCCCAGGCATATCTTCATCTCTGTTTCACCAGGGACCAGCACTGGGAACCTGAGCACAACACTTCATTTGTGGTCTGCTGGCTTCTTCTCCACATTTTTTGTTTCTCTTGTCTATTCAGATTGTAATCTTTACAAAGACGGGGACTGTCTCTGACCGTCTAGACACACAGGACATATTACAATGGGACATTGATTTCTGATGGGGTCTCCATCTGCTTACTGTGTTGCAAATGACTCTTACTAACTTTCAAAGAACTACATTTCAGCATCAGGGTTCAGCAATAGTAAGAACATTTGGACATTATTACAAATTTAAATAATGCCTCGTACTAAAGCACAGAGAAATAATTTATTTCAATATCACAGAATTTTCTAGGTTAAAGGTGAATAATGTGATTTTGATGCTTGTCTAGTGATGTATGCTCTTGCCTTCTCTGCTATCTGCTGAAGCCAACAAATATCTGTCAGGTTGCTTAATTCTTACCACCTTTTAGTTTATTTGGTTTTGCTTTGTGTTTTGTTTGCTTGTTGTTTTGTTTGGTTGGTTTTTGTTTGGCTGGTTTTTGTTTGGTTGGTTGGTTTTGTTTGTTGGGTTTTTTTTGTGTGTAATGGGGTTTTTTGTCATCACTGCAGCATCTCAAATGTCTCAGAACAGCTCAAGACTCCATAGACATGAAAAAAATATGTTACTCATGACATGCAGAAATCAAACTCCACAACTGGGAGGTTGTAAAGTAGGTACGTTTATTCAGTGCTGGGAAGCACGGGGAGGTTGCCCCACAACAATCGTGTGCACCCACCATGGCAGTTCACCCCAAATTTATACAACATCACTATTACATAATCATGAGATTTCCCAATGTGCCTATACATGTGCATTGCCTATCCAACTTTGTATTAAAATTAGCTATTTACATAATCTCCTCCTCCTTGAGTCTGCACAGTGTCTCCTGGTGGTGGTCATTGAGAGTCTTGGGGATGAAGATTGGTGACTCTTCTTCATCACTTGGAGTAACCTGTTGTCCTCATGTAGGCATAGTCCCTTCTTGGTTCTTATCTAAGCTGCATTTGCAGGGAGATGAGGAGTTCCTGATTGCATTTGGTTATTTTACAATTAAAATGTTTGGTGTAGTTAGTTATTAGCATAAGCGCCCCAGTCCCCTATGTCAACTCATTTAGGGAGAGAAATCCAGAGGGCCTGTCTGGTACTTCAATCATGTATATTGCCTTTATACAATATAGGATTTAGTTGCAAAGCCTCAAGGATATCTTCCAAGGTCTCTAATGTCTCCTTGACATAGGAAAAATACAAAGTATGTTTCTTACTGATTACTTTTTTGAGTTGACAAAACCATTGCCATCTCAAAACAGTCCTCACAATTGCATCTTTTGTCTGATTTTTCTCATCCTTTGCTTCTCCTTATGCAGAAAGTGAGAAGATTTTGAGAAGGTGCAGCTTCATTTAAAAATATACCTTTTTCTCCCACTAATGTCGCCCCCTAATAGAGCAAAGGAGAGATACAGGACAGTGAGAATCATCGGCACAAGGTAGATTAGCTGTAAGAGACAGCCCTCTGTCTCTTCATAGGATAACAGCTGCAATACCATCACAGGCTGTGCAAAGTCAGAAATAACATCTGTGGTCAATTGTTCATCTTTGGCAAGCGGCCAGGAGATTCAGTGTTAGCAGCTATTGATACCAAGAGCAATACTCTCTTCCTGCTTTTGTAAGAGTACACTTTGGATTACCCAGGGTGCTCTGCAGTCTTGCTTTGGAAACATGCTGGCTCACCAATCATCCCAACCTAGAGAAAAAAAATCAGCAAAGGCTGCTAGAGGACCATTAATATAGCCAACAGCCAATTGGCTAGCACAACAATTCTGCATTGAGCTGATTCCTAGATATGGAATCTCCTCTTTCAGGGAGGCTTCCCAAATGAAGGAAATCCAGAAGCTGGATTTTGAGAGTGAAATCCCCAGGAAATTCAGCATACAGTTTTGCCTGGTGAGGTTTCCACCCAAGAACCAAGAAAAAGCAACTGACTCTAATCCTTCTCCTTGTGTATTTTGGCAACTTTCTTCCATTTAGAAATAAAAATACAAGTCCAACTTGCTCCCATATTGGAAGAAGTCCCTTGGGAGTACAGGAACTGGCATTTAGGTCCTCCTTACACTTTTTATGTTGGTTCTTTGATCACACAGAAAAAGGCAGTTTATTCTTGCCTTTTATGGTCTTAATCCAAAAAGTGGCTCTTGGAAGCTTTCTGTAATACATTTTGGTGTTCAGCTTTCCTGATAAAACTGTTCTAAATAGTGCCATAAATCAAGAAACCCCCCAGTAATCCTGATTCTGGCCTTTCCTATGTCTCTTCTGAACCATGAATTTCATGAAGATTAATGTAAATATGAGATCAAAAGTGGGCCTTTGGTTTTGTTTTGTTTTGTGATTTGTGTGACCATTCAACAGTCTTTAGAAGGTGAGTTTTTTAAAAAGCGCTGAAGCAGTGACTATTTGGGAGTTCAATACTAAACTAAGATACAAACACACATGCTTTTAATGTTGTAAGTGCAGTTGCTTTTCAGATGAGATGAGACCTGAGATAAAGCCATGGGAAAGCTTTAGTGTGATATGATGACAAAAAGCCATTTATGCCACTTCTGTTGCCCTTCAGGCATGCTGCCTGCGGACAGGTGTATCAGAAAATCCGATCCAAGATTTTTATAAACTCTGCTGCTTTGTCCAGATCTGTTTTAAGTGATGTAATGTCACTATCAGGCATTTAGTCATGCAGAGTATTAGCTCCTACTATTTGTAGAGAACTTGTGTTCACTAAAACACTTTGACCTTTATATAGGCACAAAACCAAGAGATTGCGTATGTCCAAGTAAATTACGGTAACGATATTATGAATTGACATTTAAAACAGGTATCATTGTCATGTAGCAAGTATCAGTCATTGCATTCAATCAGATACCACATCTTAATTGGGCTGTTAGGGAAATGTCACATTTTACCATTCTGAAATAATCTTCTTAGTTCCAGCAGTGTTTTTAGAACAGAAACCAATAGATAGACCTAGAAGGGCAATAATGAGATGGTCAGCTTAAAAAAAGTAATATCCTCTAATGATGTAATGACCTAGAATAATTGAAAAATCTTATTTACAGGGTGCCTAGTGAGTGTGGAATTTGGAAACTCTGGAATATAACAAATTTGAACTAGAAAACGCTGAAGAAAGAGGTATGCCCTGCCAGATATACTGGACAGAAATCAACAGAGCAAAACTCAGGGCTCCTTTTAGAAGGAAACTGACAACATATGCTGTCTGTGATCTTGTCCAACAGATTTTAATACAGGCAAGAAAGACTAAACTGGACAGATAAAACATGGGCATTTCTGCCAGCATCTCTGACTGGGTTATGTTTACTTTTCTATGCTGGTGCATTCTTGCCAATGAAGCTGGCATTGGTCAAGTAGTTTGGTAGACAGATGAGGTCCACATTTTAACTTTCAGTATGTTGCTATGTTGTTGCTATTGTTGTTAGCAATGTACTTTTTCTTAGATGAAGGATGATTGGGTAGGTGCAATGAAAAAAAGGTCTAACTGATAGAAGTAGCAGAACTAAACTTACATGAGGTTATTTTCTCGGCAACTTGCTGAAAGAATCAATGAGTAAAAGCTTGGAGAAGTTCATGAGATGGTAAATATCCAATGTCCTATAAAATGCTGTCCTCTTTATCAGCCTAATCCATCTCTGCCCAAAGTGGAGGATGGCACAACTCTGCCTTGGGGGACACTTGGTGTAGAGGACCTTCAGGGATGCCTGGAACCAATCTCAGTCCACAGGGAATGGGGAAATGGAGATAACTGGTTTTCTACATGTAATTGTAGGATTCTCCACACTATTTGATAGCTGTTTTGCCGAGGCAATAAACACTCAAAATCCTTTACTTTGATCCTATTATTGTGTAATAAGTATGGTGTGTGTTTTGTCTCTCCTGACTTAAACTACAACATGAGGATAAAGGTAATAGAAATAAATGAACCACTAGCAGAGGCCCTAATTCATACCTTGGTTGACAGCAGCATTCCACAGCTCTTGTGGAGATTTCACCAAGCATAGCCTGAAGATATCATGCAATGATTTTCCTGTTTCATTTGCCTAGTCATAGAAGGATATACTTGTGTTGAAGATTGCAAGAGGTGGGGACTTTTCTGTGGTATGCTTGCATCACTAAGTACAGTATAATAGTAAGTCTAACCTTAGCAACACCCCACCCCACTTGAGCTAATTATCAGAGAAGTATAAGCAAAGCCCACCGATGTCACAGACTTAAGCTTGCAGGCAGAAATAGGATGGGACACAGCACACCCCCACAGATATTCTCTGTCCTGGATGACGGAGTGAATGCAGTATACAAGCAAGTAGCATTGAATCAAGCAGGAGTTGTGCTTTCATTCTCCCTTTGGGAATGCATAATCTAATCAACAGTAAGATTGTTTAGGGCAAGAGGCATCAAGTCTGTATTCCAGCAGATGTGTCCAGATGAGCAGATAGCAAAAAAAACCTAATGACATCTAAGACGTGGTCCAGTCTAGATCTCAGAATATGCTGTGCAATTTGGAGAAGGCAGAATCCCCACCCTGGAAAGACATAAGTACCTACTTCTACCCAGTGGTACTGAATTCCAAAGAGCAGACTGTTTGGATGGTTATTCTGATCCCAAACATGTTGATTTCTCTGCTACGTATTCTTTTCTACAATAAAAAATATTTTTAATAGAACACCATTGGGCAAACAGAGATCTGATCTTTTTCTTCTCCATTTGGATTCTGCTAACTTTTGTACTCTGCAGCATCCAGAAGTGCCCTGAAATGTTGGTTTCACAAAATAGGAAGTGCAGATCAAACTATGCAGCACAAGTCCTTCAGTGACTGACTTGAACTGAACTGTAGGTTTCACTTCTGCAGGTGCAAATCTGGAAGTTGCATCTGTCTAGCAAAATGTGGCTGCAGATTAAGATGAAGCAGAATAGATTGTGTGGTATTACTTTGTAACCATGTCTGTGGTAATGGAATCCTATTTCCTAGTATTTGTCAAAGTTACATGTTCAACTAAACTTTTCATAAATATCAGAGACTATATATTTAGAGCAAAACACTTTCTGCACAGTAGTCAGTAATGAAGTTTCAGCTACTCTTTACAACAGATACAAAACCACTATAGGGGAAGCCAGTGAGCTCTCCAGGGCACCAGTACCCTTTGCTTAATGTGCAGTATCTGCATAATGAAAACCAAGGCCTGCAGTTTCTCCTCTGGTCTTCTGCACTGTTCTTGCCTGACACTGGTCTCTTATTCAGAAGCTGTTTGTTGGGACTCTGACTGATGTCCTCTCTCAATCCTGAATATGCAGGGGTTAAAGTGCTGCTTACTTTCAGTCTCCTGGTACTAAAGGTTTTCTGCTTCTGTGGAACAGGCACCGGTGGGGGTTGGGACATGCGTCTTTGTGTTAGCTGCCACCATTCACAGCCCAGCAAGTTTACTGGCAGGCAAAGCTAAAAGCCTGACTGAGAACAGTGGAGGCACAGACTTATTCTCTGGTCTCCTCCTGTAATGTGGGCAGTAACCTCCTGTCGAGAAATCCCATTTTTGCCCTTTCAGTTATGGAGAAATTCTCTGAGACACGAAGGAGACATAAATCAATACAACAAAGCCTGCTTCACTTGTCATTGGTCCTAATACAGGAAATTAAGATAAATTTACATTTACTCAGTGGTGTAATAGCCCAAAGCTGCCAGTTCCCTAAGGGTCACAAGTTGCTCTGTATTGATGGCTGGTTTGGATGCTTTTACATGCAGTAAATACAAGGTGATATAAAGTACTTTATGTCAGAAGAAAAATGAGCAATTTCATTTGCTGTGAAATGCCACAGAAAGAGCGTACATACTGACAGCTAGTGCAGAGTATCAATGTATGATATCCATTGTGTGACCAATGTTGACAATCTCATGAGCTTGCATAAAAAAAAAAAAAAAAAAAGAGAGAAAAATTAAAATTTTGAAAATCTTCATTATTTTAAAACCTCTGCTGAATTTGGTTTGGAATGTAGTAAAGTTGGCTCAACATAAAAAAAAAAAAAAAAAGATGTCTCCTATTTTAGACAGCTACTGTTGAAGACACGGATAAAGATGGAGTACAAGTGAGTTACATAGCATCCAAGTGGGCCCTGTACTGTCATATGTCTGATTCCTACATGCTTTTAATCCTGAAAGACAAAGGTGAATCTGGTGCACCACTTCTTTTGGAAGTCCACTATAAGGAATGGAATAATAAATATCATGCCATGCACCGTCCTCTTTCCCCTGCTTAGTAAGAGCTCCTCTCTTTCCCCATTTCACACATACTAAGAAAACTTGTGCATTACACTCTGGCATTCATAATGCCTCAAAGTCAAAACAGAAACTTCCAGGCCTCAGACTTCCGGAGTCTTGAACCCTTAGTCGTGGCAGAGTTGAGATATGAGTCAGCATGGGATCTCCTAACTATCCCTTTTGATTTTCATAGAATCATAGAATGGTTTGGGTTGGAAGGTATCTTAAAGATCATCTTGTTCCAACCTCTCTGCCATGGCAAAGAGTGGTGGGGTGGTTGTGATAGAGCCATGCTCAGTGTGGAAATGCCTTCAAGTGTCTTACTGAACTGGCATAGATTTTGCAGGAATTTTACTCTTAGCTAACTGTCATAGAGGAGGAACAGTCAGTGCACTCAGCACTGCTTCTCTATGTGAGATGGAAGCTTCCAGCTCAGGACTGATAACTTCAAACTGTTCTTATAACCATTGCAGCTTGGTTGATCAAAATCTTGTGATGAAATCCACACCATGGAAAGCAAAGTCAGAAAAAACAGTGCCCTTTTTTTGTCTTACCTCCCATGTAAATCATGCCTTTTCTGCTAACAACTGTTTGACTGTTCAACCAGCGAGGTAAAACAAGAGGCAATTCCCTAAGCCATTCTCAGTTTTATAGGCACCAGTGACCAGAACCAAAGTCCTGGGGTACACTTAACATCCCTAGGTCCCAGTGTGGTTATGTTCTCATGGTAGGAGACTCACACAGAGGATGAACTGTGCTCTGAGATAATTCATTCTAGCCCCTTGCCCTGCACCTCCTCGTGACGTTTATCCATGCTATTTTGGCAGTGGATTTCTTCTTTTCAATGGCTTTAAAAAGGAAGCAGCTGAGGATAGCAATTTCAGGAAATGGACCCTTTGTGGACTTCCAGAAAGCTTTTTAAGTGAGGCTAAGTTAATGATGTCTTCAATGTCTTAGTATTTTATTTCAATTTTGTACCCTTGGCAGCTGTTGGTAAAATCCGCAATACCACCCCTTCCAGTTCAGCCAGAGTGCTTCAAAGCTCATATATTTGGCTTCTTTTCTGCAGCTTGACACAAGGTAACAAGCTAACTGAGGACAGGGGTCTGCACTAGAGCCTTATTCACAGGATCATAAAATGGCTTGGGTTGGAAGACATCTTAAAGATCATCTACTTCCAACCCCCCTGCCATGGTAGGTACACCTCCTACTAGATCAGGTTGCTGAAGGTCCCATCCAACCTGCTCTTCAACACTTCCAGGGAGGGGGCATCCACAACTTCCCTGAGAAACATGTTCTAGTGTCTCACCTATTCCAGTGTTTCACCAGCCTTAGCTTGAGGAATTTCCTTCTTATTTTCAGTCTGAATCTACCTTCTTCCAGATTAAAGCCTTTGCCCCCCATCCTAGCACTACAGATCTTTATAAAAGGTCCCTGTCCAGCCTTCTGTAGGCCACAATGAGGTCTCCCCACTGTCTTCTCTTCTCCAGGCTGAACATCAGCCTGTCCTCACAAGAGAGGTGCTCCAGTCCCCTGATCACCTTCATGGCCCTCCTTTGGACCCACTCCAACAGGTCCATGTCCTTCTTGTGTTGGGGGCTCCAGAGGTGGATGCACTACTCCAGGTGTTGTCTCACAAGAGTGGAGTAGAGTGGCAGAATCACCTTCCTCAACCTGCTAGCCACAATTCTCATGATGCAGCCCAGGATATAGTTGGCTTTTTGGGCTGCCAGTGCACACTGCCGGCTCGTCTTGAGCTTTTCATCAGCCAGCACCCCCAGGTCTCTCTCCTTAGGGCTGCTGTCAATCCATACTCCTCCCATCCTGTATTTGTGCTTGGGCTTGACCTGCCCCAGGTTCAGGACCTTGCACTTGTCCTTACTGAACTTCATGAAGTTGGCATAGGCCCACCCCTCCAGCCTGTCAAGGTCCCTCTGGATGGCGTCCCTTCCCTCCAGCGTGTTCACTGCCCTACACAGCTTGGTATTGTCCACAAATTGCTGGGAATGCACTCAATCCCATGGTCCATGTCACCAACAAAGATGTTGAACAGCACCAGTCCCAGTATCGATCCCTGAGGAGCACCACTTGTTACTGGTCACCACTTGGAGATTGACCTATTGACTACAACTCTTTGAGTGTGACTATCCAGCCAATTCCCTATCCACTGTGTGGTCCATCCATCAAATCCATGTGAGAGACCAGGCTGTTGTGTGGCACAGCATGAAAGTCTCTGCAGAAGTTGAGGTAGATGATGTCAGTTGCTCTTCCCTTATCCACTGATGCTGTAACTCCATCAAAAAAACCCACCAAATTTGTTAGGCAGGATTTTCCCTTAATGAAGCCATGCTGGTTGCCACCAACCATTTTCCTCATTTTCCATATGCTTTAGCAGAGCCTTCAGAAGGACCTACTCCATGACCTTGTTGGGCACTGAGGTGAAACTGACAGGCCTGTAGTTTCCTTGGTCTTCTTATTTTCCCTTTTTGAAAACAGGGTTTATGTTTCCCCTTTTCCAGTCAGTGAAAACTTCACCAGACTGCCATGACTTGTCAGATAGGATGGAAAGAGGTTCAACAACTTCATCTACCAATTCCCTCAGGACCTACAGATGGATCTTGTTCCGTCCCATGGACTTGAACCTGTTCTTCAGTTACAGTTACTTCTCTCAGTCTCTTCCTTTGCCTTCTACAAATTGGCTGGTGCAGCTAGAGCCCTTTCCAGTGAAAACTGAGGCAAAGAAGTCATTGGCAACCTCATCTTTCTCCATATCCCATGTGACCAGGTCTTCTATTTCTTTCAGGAGACGGCCCAGCCTTCCTTTTATCATTGACATAACTGTAGAAGATTTTCTTGTTACCCTTTGTTACCTTTTTGTATTCCTCCCAGGCCACCTATCCTTTCGTCCTTTCTCTGTAGACCTTCTTTTTTCCATCAGAACATGTCCTGGAGCTCCCTGTTCTTCCATGCAAGCCTCCTGACATTCTTACCTGCCTTCCTCTTTTTTGGGACGCATTGCTCCTGGGCTTGGAGGGAGGTGACCCTTGAATATTGACCAGCTTTCTGAGCTCCTCTCACCTCCAGGGCTTTCTCCTCAACACTTACTATATTTGTTAGAGTAGACACAGAGCTACTGCTTGCGACCACTGCCAGTTGCCACAAGAGCATCTGGTAAGATACAGCTCCCGCACACAGACTTTTACAGCCTATGCCAATGCGGCTTGCTCAAGTGGCTTGCCCAAAAGCCATGTGGACAAGGCTATGTTACCTCCATAGACCAGTGGTGCTTCTGTCAGGACACCTTTCTGAATTCCAGATGTGAATCCTCTAAACTTGCCATTTTTGCTGCAGTGCAGCTCCAGGGCCTGACCACCTTTTTTTTTTTTTTCCTTTTTCTTTCTGTTGAAATTCCTGAAAGTCTTCCAAGAGGTTAGTGAACTGTTATCTTGCAGAACTGCCAGTATATCAGGTAAAGAAAAAATCTTGTGAGATCAAACAGCCCATAGAGCTTCCTGCCAGCAGTTGCTTCTGAGACCAGCTTGTAAAATGCAGTGCTAATGCCTGTGAACATGACCTGTCCTCTTGCTTTGGTCTCATTCCAACTCTAGAATAATCACCTACACCTAATCCAGACCCAGCCTGAAGTCTGCAGAGTACCCTGTTCTAATTATACACATGCATATAATGGAGCAAGGATGCATATAAAGGAGTAAGAAATTGTTGGCATTTTTGAAGAACAGTTCCTCCTGATCCTTTTTTTTGAAGTTATATTAGTAATCACCTTCAGGATTTCAGGATCTGAAAACCTGAACTGTCTCTAACACATCATAATATATTTTATGTCCTTATTTAGGGCCAAACATTGATGCATGTGATCAGTTTTCAGACAGACTGCTTATTCCTTGGCATAGCCTGTCTGTTTCCCAAGTACCCAGTCAGATCAGTCTGTCAGCCAGAACCTGGGACTCCTGTTGGTGATAGGATGAAGAGGGGAGAAAAATGTGATTTCGTGATTGCCAGAGCTGTAGGCAGCTCAGCAGAGCCAGATTGAAAGGGAAGGAGCAAATGAGGATGAGCCAGAATAGGGGCAAGAGCTGATAATTTTTTTCCCTAGGCTGAAGGCAGGAAAAAAAAGAAAGCGAGCTCATGACTCTAACAGTCTGCTCCTAGGCAGTGTACTTCAGCATTCCTCTTACTCTTACTACAGGTTATTATCAGCACCTTCCTACATATGCGTGTATTTAACACTGATTGGTCGTGAAAATCATTAGTTTTGGTGTCCTCCTGTCCCATTCACAAGCAAGCGAAATCCTTACTGTCAGAAATCTGAGTTCCTCTTGATCCTTCCACTTGATCACTGGAATTACTGATGCAGATAAGAAAGAATAATGTTCATACCACTTCTCCCAATGGGAAGTTCAGTAAACAGCTTCCCTCCATATTTGAGGCAGTTCCCATAAACAATTCCCTTTGCTGTATTTAGGAATTTCCTAATTTTGTTTTTATTCACTGTGGTATTAAGAGCTCGTATCTAGCTTTTTAAAATAAAAGGGAAACTTTTAAGAGGTGCTGTCCCCTCACTGATGCAACATTGCTAGGTTTGAGGCTTTCTCTTTTTGCTGGTTTATTTTGCAGCCCTCAAAGAGGAAGCATGTGAGAATCATTCTGGCCTCTGGAGCAGCTAATGTAATATCTAGAGATGTATCAGAGGAACAAGTCCTGTCTGCTGCTTTTTCCCTGCCACTAGGGGGCCTCATTACTGATGGACTTTAACATGAGGAAATGTTACTTCCTTCAGCCTGATGAGCCGAGTCAGATCACAGTCCTCTTCCACTCTGCTTCCTGCAACAACATCATCTTCCTTATGAGGCCCCCAGGTCCACACTTGCTCCTGTGAATGAGCCTTTGTCACATGTTAAACCCCACAAGTGTAACATCTGATCATTGTTGAAATGATGTCTCTGTTTCCTTCTGGCTCACTTCTGTCCGTGTCTTTGCCTCTGTCCCCCTCCAAGTTTTTCTCATTTCCTTTTCCTGCACCAGGCACCTATTAAACTGGCCTGAGTCAACAAATACCACACAAGGAAACATGAGCTCCAAATGGCTGTCATGACAGGAGGGTGACTCAGTGGATCCTGACTAGGATTATGCCAGGTTACACCCTTTTATCCTCAGTCTTTGGTGCCTTGCTATGGAAATTGTCAGAATAAATGTTTTCCTATTTTAATGCACCAAAGTAATTTAATTCAGTTTGTAGCAGAATAGCTCTGATTTTCTTCTCTATAACAAAGATCAAATCAGACCTGCCCTTGCAAAGTTGCTCAAGGATTTTGGTTTATATTCTGCAGATGTTGGGTATTATTCAGGCTTTTAAGAATGTCCAAGTGTGTCTTCCTTGATTGCATTTCTCGCGGGTTAACACTGGTCAAATCAAGATGAAAAACAGAGGCTTTGGCTTTGAAGAAGCTATGTGGTCAAGTGAGCAGGAGTCTAGTAAAATTTAATTTACTGGGTTACCTTCTTTATTTTTATTTAAGAGGTTCTTTCTCTACTGGGTGACATTGGGCAAGTCACTTCACCTGCTTTGTTCCCTCTTAAACCATCCTGTCTATTTTTAGACTCTATTGTCTGAAAAGCAGGTGGTGTGTTTTCATTTGTGGTGGATCAAACTTTGTCTCCGGTTTAAATGGTAATGATCTAGAGGTGAAGACATTCAGACAGGACTTGGACATGGCCACAAAGTAAAAATCTGCTACTTTGTGTATGTTGTATTTTCACCAGCCAGCTCCATGCAGCAGATTAGCCAGGGACTTTCTTCCCAAACAATGCATGGGTACTTTCTTGTGGCCAAAGACAGTCAAATGGGAAGATGTTAAAGCATTGAGAAAGAAATTATTAAAGGTATATACTGCAAAGAAACAGTTTGACTTCTTTATTATAAAGTGGCTGATATTCTTGGCTTGGCGCAAAGCATGGTAGAAAATAGTTTGGTTTCAGATCCTATCCTAGATATTTGCCAAAGGGGCCAAGCTGTGGTAGCAGTTTTGCAATGTGTACCCATCAGCAAATGAGTCTGATGTAAGAGTAACCTGGTAATTACAAGACAAAAAAATAGTCAGTGACCAGTACAACTGAAAAAAAAAAAAAGTTTAACTTTTATATCACAGAAGTTAGGAGATAAAATGTTTTGTTCTGAAGAAAAAAAAAATTCTTCTATGAACACACAGGTGAAAGGGCAGTATCATTAAGAAGTGTATCATTTCAGTGCTGTGTGGGTGGAACAGTCTAGTAAAAATCTGCTGAAATAACTTGCACTTAAAGCACTGCCCCAGATAAGCTCCTGCCTCTGCCTTTTTTCTTTTCTTTCTTTTCCCTGTTTTTTCCTTCTCTTACCTTTCTTCTCCTTCTCTTCCCTTTCTTTGTAAAATTAGACAAGTTAATTACTTTTAATCACCCAGCCTTAGGACTGGATCAGTGTGCTACTGTGTGCCATCCTTTATTGCCTCTAGAGACCAGGGACTTTTATTTTATTCTGTACCTTATGTGTCCTAGTGATGTGAAGCCCAGAGCTTACCGGTGGTTTCAGATGTTACTGTTACAGAAGGGCTGTGATTGGATTTTATTTGGTTTTATCTTTGCGCTTAAATCTTCTGACCCATTGCAATCAGGGAATATGTACGTCATGTCTGCTGCTTGTATGCCGTTTCAGGATAATTCGACTGCATGGGGGAAAGATGGCTCACATTAGCACAAACTGTCAAAGTGGGAGCTTTGAAGTGGGTTTGAGAAAGGAGCCTCAGCCCAGCATCAAAGTGGGTAGCAAGAGCTTATAGGGTTTGTCACAGAAAGAATAAAATATGGGATTTACGCTGTCATTTTTTTCCACTGGCAGGTCTATTCTCTGAGTTATCACATTTTCCACAGTGCGTGACTCTATGTAATAGGAACATACCTTTGCTACCACTTAAATCAAAAAAAGGTTGGCAAACTATGAGTGCAACAAAAACACAGGAGCAACAACATGTAGATGAAGTGGGCACTGCACTGCAATAAATTGCAGAGCCAAAAAGCCCCTTTTTTTATTCCAGGGGAATTAAGAATGAGCTTTCTTCTCCTTTCTCTCCCTTCTATTCTGCTTTCTTTGTGATGCATATTTTTATGTCTGGTTAAAAAAAAAAAACAACAAAATAAAGTTACTGAGCAAGCATGCATGAGATGCCCTCATTTCTAAATCTCACATTCTCTTTTTAGCATGTGTATCTGCCATAGGTATTCAAGCTTTGCTGAGTGACCTATAAAAGGGAAGCATTCTCTTCCATAAGGGACACAGGCAGTGGGTTTTGCAAGTTGCTGAGCTGCTTTCTGAGACTTTTTTCTGTTCAAGATGTGTAATTTCTGGTAGAGTGGTGGGAATGCTAAGGACTTGTCCAGAGGGAGACAGAAGGTGTACAGTGTTAGTGCACTGAAACATATGTGTTACATCTTTCAGTGTGCAGGACAGATAGGAGGAAGTCAATTTTTGCTAACTTCTTTATATTTAATTGCAATTCCTGAGGTATCCTGAGGTATCTGGGACTTACTTGGTCATTAGATCCAGGAATTATGCAAATCCTTGAGAAATTTTGGCAAGCACCATAAAAACCCCCAAAACACAGAAAGCAAATACGTCAGGGTCATTGTATTTCCCAAGCCACTCATGGGCTCCTTGAAGACTGTCAGCTGGCCTCAGGTCATGGCTGCTAGATAAATTGGCATGGTCTATGCCAGGTGGAAACAATACTAGAGATCAAGGCATTCACCCTGTTCCTGTTGTTTGTTGTTAATGGTAGACTAGCCATTCCAAAACAGATTCCAGTTTACTCTCTGCCTAGGCTAAGCTGGATATTTGTAATTCTTAACCTGTTGGTTTTGTTTTGTTTTGGTTTGGTTTAATAATCCAATTTGCAACTTTTTGCCTGCTTTGTGTGACATACTGAAACAGAGATGCAGTTGCTTATCCAGTGGAGCCATGTTCAACCCAAAACTAGGTAGTCAGCTGCAAAGGCAGCTTAGCAATCTGCTTTAACTTATTCCTGCTGCACCTTAAATCCAGCCCCTTGAAGAGCACTGAAGTTCAGATGGATTACATTCAAACTGTGGAGATGGCTTTCCACCACCTGATGGACCTAGGAAGCACAGTTGATCAGGGTCCTTGTGAAGCAGAAGCTGAAGGGTGGTGCTGTGCTGGTGTGGGAAAAACAAGAAAAAGAAAGTAAATTTGTAATGCACAAACAGGTTTTTCATATGCAACAGACACAAAGCAATTCCCTTCTCCACTGGATGGCATCAGTACTGTACACCATTTTGTAAGACATTCCCAGGCCACAGCACAACAGTAGAAATAATAAAAAGCCTAGTAAGTGTCAGACTGTGAATGATTGTCTCTGTTGAAGGAGAGATTCAAGATGATTATTGCAGAATGTTTCAAATACTAAGAAGTAGAGGGCAAGAAAGAGAGTAAGTCTCCATAACTGGAGAGGTGATAGGTTCAAGCTTTGGCAAAGAAGCTTGGACTAGACCTGAAGGGAAACATTCCCATACAATGAGGCAGGAGAAGTGGTAGGGCCTTTTTGGGGGATATCTTTAAGAGCAGGTTAAGCAAACCTCCATTGGGAATAATCTGGATACAGCAGAGGCCATCTTGCGGCCCAGAAGGTAAGCTTGATGTTCTTCTGCTGTCTGTCCCGAAAGACTTGCTGGCCTTTTAGTAAGGGTGATGGCAAAAAGTGCAACATCTGTGCTATGTTAGGTAGGATCAGTTGCTAGGCTTAGTTTGGAGGTCAATGTCAAATATCCCTTTCCCTCCCCCACCAACCCCTCCTTGCATAGTGTTGGATATACTGTGCACTGTGGAGCACACTACTGTTTTTGCATTCAGAGAGCTGCTTTCTCTGTTCTTCTAGGGATGGATCCTCATCCTTGAATCCATACTTGAATTCTTGGTTCACCACTGTCACACCAAGAGCTTGCTTCTTGATGTTCCAGAAGGGCAAAGGATGTGGCCATCATTCTGTTTGGAGTGGATGACAAAATAGAAGTAGGATTTAAATGTGCAGTGATCTCCTTGTTCCAAATAAAAATACTTTCTCTACAAACCCAGTGCTTAGGAGAAGCATTATGAGTAATTTGTCCTTCTTTCCAAGGGTGCAGATGAGCACTGTTTACTGGGCATAAAGAGCTGGAGAGCTATTTTGCACTCATTTAAATAAGGAGGAAGTGGAAGCAATTCCCTTGAGTCAGGAGTGGTGCGGTCATAAAATGGATCAGTCTCCAGTGCTCTGAAAGGGCTCTCCAAGATGAGTGTGTTCAAGTTTCAGACTGTGTCATGCTGGTATTTAACAGTGACTCACTAGCAGCATGGCAGTGACAGCAACTGTATTAATGCCTATGGCTTCTATCACCCACCAGCACAAATATTTTTACCATTGTTGTCTTGAAATTGATGTTTGATATGCATGAGCTCTGTCTAGAGAAGCTGTTGTCTCATTGCAGGTCTCTGATGCCAAAAGCACACTAAGTTTCACCAGTCTGATATGCTGTTCTTGTGAAATGGAGATAATACTGCTGACTTCCTCAGTAAACCATTAATGCTTGAAAAGCCTCTTGCAAGATACATTTCTGCAAGCTCTGCAAGGAGGCAGTCAGGCAATAGCAGCAATGCTTCTGCCGGTGCTGCTGATAGCTTATGAAAAGGCAGACCTTACTGAAAAGCAGTGGTGGCACTTCAGTGCCTAAGTGCAGAAAGTCCTCGATGTTGTTCTGCTTTCCCTCTCACATTCCTCACTCATTCCAGCATATCACACTTCATCTAGTCAGTTCTGCAGCATGGAGACCATGTCTCTTTTTTTTACTCTGAAAAGCCATTTCAGAAACTGTTTGCCCAGGCCAAAAATAACAAGAAATGCCTGAGTGTCCTTTCCCAGTTAAGGGAATCATATGAGCATCTTGAGTGTGTGACACCCTGGTAGCATCACCTCTCTGATAAATCCCAGGAGATTATGAGCTACTGCAGCTCCCCTTGTAAAATCTTTGAGGCCCTAGATGAAGCATTGTGATACCTCCTAAGGAAGTCTGCAGCCACACACACCCCTTCCTCCACAGCTCCATCTGGGTTGAGAGCTGGCACTCAAGTCTTACAACTCACCATGTCATGGTGTCTGAGCATCTTGTGGGCTACTTCACAGGACTTTTTAAAATCAGGACTTGAGTACCCTAAATCAGCTTCTCCTTTTCTTTAAGCATACAGCATGGGTGCTTCACTTTGATCTTACTAATTCATAATGGATCACAATCCCACCCAGAAGTGACACGAATCCACTTGTTACCTTTTCCAGTGAAGAACCTTCATGGCAAGAGAAAAAATACAGATAAAATGCTGAGGGGGTTGTTTTGTTGTTTGTTTGCTTTCTGGAAAGCAATTTAAGCAAAAGAACACCTTGTAAAAATCATCAGTTTTGCTGGTGCAAATGTAATTTTGATTATCAAAATGACAATTTTAAAGTAAAAGTTCTATTTTTTTATGTAAGGTCAAACAGTTTTCAGTTCTCATTCATACCAATAAAAAGTGTGGAGGGCTTAGTTTTGTTTTCCTCAATCCTTACAGAATAGTGCTTACCTTTTTTTCAAAACTCTGTAAGAAAAAAAAAAACCAAAAAACAATCTCCACCACATC
>JANHGN010016952.1:0-27355 GCA_024605025.1 Megaceryle maxima
TCTTTTTTTTTTTTTTTCCCGCTCTCCTAAATAGGCATCCTGTTAGAAGAAAGTAAGACACTGGACAATATCCAAGGAAACACAACATTTCCTCCCTCTAGCCTTCCAACTCACAGGGTATCTCTTTTCATACCATGTTGATGACAAGCTAAATGTGCCATTCAGAAAGACAGTTGAAATAGTACCTCCACAGCACTGGGTAAAAGCAAAGTACATAACAAGGTAATCATTATAGGATGAAATATTATTGAAGACTGAGTGCTTGCTTTCCAATCTTAAATTCACATTGGAACTACAGAGAGAACTTCTTTCCAGGCAAAATCATGAGCTTCTTCTACAAGAAAAGGCTTTAGAAATTAAAATCTCTTGACTGCCTAGGAAATGCAGCCAAGATGATTAGCTCAGGTCATTGTTCTAAGAAATATGTTAATTTGATCCACTGGATGTGTTGTTTTAGAAATAAATATCACACTTGAGCAATAAAATAGAGTTTGGCATGTAGATATTTGTGGTTTAACTGAGTTTTTATTACCACTGGTGTTATAATTGCTTTCTTATCCTTAAATTAAATTATACTGTTATTAAATGCCAGTATTACTTTGATTTTTGAAAATAATAGTCAAAAGCAAAAGGCATGATGAGTAGTGAAGGCTCCCTTACTGACTCTAGAGTTTTCCCAAAGGTTTCACTGCTTATTTGAGCTGGATGAACTGAAGGAGGTCCTCAGAAGTGGGAGGAGCCTAGCCAAACTGAAAGCATCCTCAAAGAAAATCCTTTTCTCTTTACTGGGCTGTGAGACCATTGCAGTAAGCACTTGCTTAAGCACGTCTACATGCAACAATCCTCTAGTAACCAGCTGATCAGGATCAGCTGAGGCAACTGAAGAGCAGTTTATGAGAAAGACATTTGAAAGCAAGACAGCATTTGTGTTAAGAGACTGTTCTATGTTGGTGGTCAAGACAGCAAGAGTAAACACCTGTATCTTTGAGTGAATGTATCCATTATGAAAGAATACAATACCTCTTCTGGATGGGAATTCTTTGAAGAAACTATACCAGGATTCATAAGATAGAAAAGGAAAAATTAATAAGGGAAAAAAAAATTAACAAATTATAATTAAATCTATCAATAGCAGTATCTGAAAGATATAAATTTAAATTTATAGGAAAGCCCTGTAATGAAAAAAATAGCAATTTTCATTTTAACTACCACAGCAAAGATTTCTTGGATCATGTACATGAATCTTGAAGTGCTGCTTTCACATTATAAGCAGAATTTAAATTATTTCACTGTCCTCCACCTTAAGGGAAGTTTTAAAATGTACTTATTGAGCATGTGTACATCAATTATATAGAATCTAGGTGCATTTTGCTTGGTATTAAGTTTTTCAGATATTTATAGTGAACACTGGTTTTATTAAAACAGACCATATATACCAATAAAATTATCAAGGGTCACATTCAAGTAAAATACCACTATTCTTTGCAGGATGACTTGCACTCAGAGTCTGGCATAATGCAATATCACAAGTAAATGGTCCCAGTAGGAGACTAGCAAAAAAACATTCCAAATTCACCTGAAAATCTGCTGAAGTCAGCACATCTATAAATCATTTAAAAACCACTTTAGTTTTGTTTTTGAAAATGGGCTCAGATAAATTTTGAGGAGCCATAGGTACATTTAAGTCTTCTTGAGGGTAATTTCTTTATTGACATCAACAAAATTCAGAGAAGAGAGAAAGTAGAAAGCATAATTAACATAATATTACTATTTTGAAACTCTTTCCTGATGCAAATGGTTTCAAAACCCTTAGCAAAAATTTCATCTGGAAGAGGAGAAATTGTTAAGCTTTTTCATGGGACCAAATACTGTCTGTTTTCAGTAGCCCTAACATAAAGGTACTTAATAACAATTGTTAAGGGGGGAAAATAGTCCTCTGATACATTTAAAAATATGAGTTCAAATTTTTTCTTCATGGGATGAAAGAATCTAAAAGTAATAAGTGGGATCTTGGTGGGGGAGGTGAGAATGACGCATCCTTTTGGAGTCAAAATGGAAGAGCCTGTTGAGACTAAGAGGAGAGAAGGAACAGGAAAAAGAAGAAGCTGAGATTAGACTGAGAAGGAGAAAAGTTGGAACAATGCAGAAAGATGGGGAAAAGGGGAATACTTCCAAAAGTCCTAAGCAACGATCTGAACTCTGATACACAATAGCAGAAGGGGCAATATCTGCATCTAACTTCCTTGCAAGCAGCTTCTAGAGCAGGGTCTTTTTACATATGGGGACTGAGTTGTTCATTTGTCCCCGGGGCTTGTCCTTCTACATCTGTAATAAAGCACGTTGGCCCAACTTTGCACAGAAACCTGACCTAGTCATGCAGATGCTACACGTCATTATAAAAAAAAATAAATCATGCTTTGGAAAGAAAAAAATATATATGTATTTGCTTTTAATAAGTAAATGTTTGGCATAAGGAAGAAACAGGGCAGTAGCAAATTGAATTGGCTTGTTGGAGGTGCAACAGAAGTTCCCAGTGGGACTATTCCCAGCACTTCATCTTGTGTTACATAGTCTTTTTGTTTATCTTTGCATGAAATGTCTCCTTTGTAACATCTACAGAATAAAACTGGAATTCATTTCAGCAAGTGTATCACATGGTCCTTCTGAATCTTTTTCTCTTTACAGGGCTACATGGATTTATTTTGGTTAGAGAATCCCTGCGGTTGTCCTTAGACTCACTCTGAAAGGATGTATTTCACATGTCATGGGTTCAGTTGAGAAATGACATATAAGCTTCAGTGCCTACTTTATATTCAGGACATCCATTTTCAAGGTAGGGAAAATTCTAGGTAGTTGGATTGTATAAGAATATTAGTAAAAGCCACAAGGAAATGTCTTGGGTTTGCCTCAAATTAAGTTCTCTAGCTAATTTTGTTCCTTGCCTGCCAAAATTCATCTTAGTTCAAACTGATTCCTCCCTTCCTAATCCTTTGCAGAAAAAGGTCCTGAACTAGCTGCAGCTGGGTCATTTAAAATTATTGCATTGACTTCACTGAAAAATATAATAAACTCCAGTGGCAATATAAAGGATTTTTTTTGTTGTTTTAATAATGACTCAAAGTACAGCAAACAGGCAATGTACATCTTTTGGTTTTTATTCTGATTTCATAATTGTTAACGTGGCCTCTGGCACATGCTCATTGGGCAAAAAATAATTAAGAGCAATTAATCTTCATACTTTGATTGTAAATTAATATGATAACATGATTGGCTAATCCTCAGAGAATGTGGAGATTTTTTCCAAATAATCTGGAGGGAGGTGACCTAGAATACTCAAATTTGGCAAAACAGAATGCAAGACTGCCTGTGATGGTAGGTTTTCAGTTGACTTCAGCAACACCAGAACTTTGTCCTGGATATGCAGATGAAGGTATAGAGGGTCCAGAAGATGGGAGTGAACACAGCAGGAATATCATCATGTTGACAGGGCCCTGAAAAAAGATTTGGTGGCTGCTAGACTGGATCCTCATTGCTGTGTCACTGAGGCTCTGATCAATGGGCTCAGTGTGATAAAGGGATTAGATCAATGGGTACTAAGAAAAGTGCATCTTGTGCTTTTTCAGATGTTTGCTTTTCCCTAAAAAAAGTTAGATCATCTGGAATAACTTGAGGGTTGGACTACATGATCTTTAAAGACCCCTTCCAATGCAAGCCATTCTATGAACAGCTCAACATTTTATTGCCTAAGTAGCCTATGTTCCTTCTTGGCATGGAAAGGTGCTGGTATGTCTGATACAAAAGAATGGACATAAGTGTATTCAGCAGTATTTTGATCCCAAAGGTAAACTAAAATATTTACATTCTGTAAACAACAGTCCATACATAAGTGTTTATGGTGAGATAATGATTTGGACTGGAATTTTATCATTCAAAGTGTTACACAAATTAAGAACCATCATGCTAGAAGCAAGAGGAACCATAGCTCTTAATTCTTCCTAGAAGTATCTGACCAGTTCAAGCAAAACCCTGCTGCAGGACACTGTAGTAGTAAAAGCTAAGAAGCTTTCAAAAGGGGACAACAACTTAATGAAAGATAAATTCTCAGAGGGCTGTTAAATACAAGTACTTCCAGATTCAGGATGTCCTTAGGTCACCAATTGTTGGAAATTAGGAAAATATTTTGAGGAATTATCATTATATGCTGGATATTCTGTTGGCCACACCCATACATAGGATGCACAGCTAAATGTAATTTTGGTCCACTCTAGCACAGGACATTAGGGTCTCCTATTCTTTAAGGACTTCACTTTAACTAGGCCTCACATCACAGGAGTCTAAGCCAGAATCAATATTTATCCTGTAATGGATAACTAAAATATCTGATCTAAAATATGGCTTGAGATTCAATATATGTTATATTATGCTCTGTTTGCTTGAAGTACACAGTTAAGCTCATTTTCAGGTTACAGTTGGTGAAAGGATCAGTTTTCAGTCTTTTATTTCACTGTTCTGTTTGCTTAGCTGACAATTATACTTAAAAATAGAGGGGTTTAACCTACTCTAGATGGATATACGTGTAGGGTCTTTGAGTACAGTTTCATATTATTTTAGGAAGAATGAATCATGTCAATTCTGTCAATCACCCCAAAGCCTTTCAGGCTAAGAATTTGACTTGTTGCCAAAGGCTATATTTTTATGAGAAGTTGAATGAAAATGATCCTGCCACTTACAAGTATGAAAAAAACAGTTGGGAAAATAATTTCTTCCCTCCTTTTCATGGCCATTATTATTAGGACTTAATCACTGAAGTCTTAGTTAGAGCTTAAATGGGCATAGTATAAACATATTCAGTTGTATTTTCTTCTGCATGCTCTAAAGAGTAAAATAAAAGAGCACAGGAGCACCCAGGAACAGAAGAACTGAGCCCTGTCTCCTGCTAACATTGGACAGAGTGGCAATCCAATCAGGAATAAAATCTCCTGTCACATACTTGCTTCTTAACATTGAAAGGGAGACCTTTTTTTGATAATTCAGCTGTTGAAATAGCCAGGTAGAAACAATATGGGAGCAGTGACACAGCCTCTTTGTTACGCCAGCTATTTAAGCACGTTCAACAGAGGAGGTTTTCTTTAGCTTTCTTCACTCTGCATCTCAGAAACACAGCATGGTTGAGTTTGGAGGAGGCCTCTGGAGATCATTTAGTCCAACTCTACATCTCAAAGCAGTCACCTAGAGCAGGTTGCCCAGGACTGAGTCCAGATGGCTTTTGAGTATCACCAAGGACAGAGATTTCCCATATCAGATCTTCACATGACACATATAAAGCATGTTTGAAATATGATGTGATTATATGATAGGATTATTATATGATTATATGACTATCTTATTGCTTAGGTAGTCTTACTGGCATGAGTCACTGCAGACTTACTCAATCTTTATAGGAGATACAGAATGTTCACTGCTGAATGTACAAATATTTCCTTTATGAGACACAGTCTGGAACATAGGAATAATCTGGAATAAAACTAGTGGCAAATTATTTGTGAATCTGTATAAAAAGACAGAGGAAATACTATTATTACAAGGCTGCTCTGGAGCACTTCAGAGTATTTTCTGATCAAACTTTGTTTGATCAGGAAAGTTTTCATCTGCTGTACTGCTGATACCTAAAAGAAAAACAGTAGATTATGGATAACACATGACATGAATCTTGTATTCTGAGAGGGCAGATCCACCTACTGTCCTCCATACTGAAGACTATGAACTTGAAGAAAGTTTCAGGAACTTTGTTTTGAAAAAGAAGTGAAATAGAATAGGACTGAAAATGCTGCTGACTCCCAAAGATAAAATTCTAATGAATGTATTTTTATGGGAATAGAATAATTTTATTAGACCCTGATGAAATAATTAGGCTTAGAATCCTTGCGCTGACTGCACCACATTCTGGAAACCAAATCAGCTGAATGATTTTTTTTAAGCCCATTATTGCCCTAAAGCTGATACTGAGGAAAATTGAGGACAAAATATTTATGAAAACCACAACCGTTTCAGCATTAATTAAATAAAGGATTTTACCCTGAGGCCAAAAGTTTCTTTTACTTTATATGGTGATCCAATACAAGACCTTCTAACAAATATTGTTCATCTATATATGTAGAGCACCATAACAAGACTACTACCATTTCTTTAATATTCCACACTTTGATTTCAGAAAACTTTGATTTCATTAACATCTTCACAGTTCAGACCACATGTTCAAGAAGATATTTTACTGCTATGTATCAACAATTATATCTTTGGTAATTTGTCTTTTCAAAAGACAGAATATTCTCATTCTCCATGGCTTTTCTTGGCGTTTTTTTTTTCAGTCCCAAACCAGAAATTACTGATTTCAACAATTATTTGAATGGTTTTTTCCTTTTACTAAGAACTCAAAAATTCAACTATTTTTCTGCCCCCCAGAATCTGGTTCTAAAATGTAATAGGGGATACCCTTGCAAGTTACTGGCATCAAACATATTTTTTCTTGGTCTTTGGACCATCCTGATGCTGTAAATGTATTTAATAATGTTATGGGAAATTCAGATAGACTTCACAAAATATTTTCAAGTAGTTTGAGTGTCCCTGTTTCATATCCCTGCTTTCATAACTGTGCAAGCAGAAGCTCCAATATATTAATCAGACTGCAGCTCAGAGGCGTGGAACACACAGAATATTTGTTTGCCTCACTGGAAATCACAGAGAGGCAGCAGAGCTCTCCAAAAATGTCTTGTGAATGACAGGATTTTGGCAAGGTTTAAACTGCCTTTATATTGTGTGAAGTCCTTTCTAAATAGTTGCTTTTTCACTATCTATTTTTTTTGGAATGAAGCAGCCATTCAGGAATTCTCAAACTGTATCCCATTTTACCCCAGCCTCTTCAGGAACAAAGTAAAGTTTTCTATCAGCAGCAAAAGCACAGAAGAAAATACACACTGGATGTCCAGGGAAACTTCAGTTTCCTCTTTCTTCCAATAATTAAAAGTATAGCTGCCTTGTCTTTTTCTAATTTTATGGTATCATCTAATTTGAAAGAGGGAAAAGGGAACCCCTCTGTAGCAGCCTGGGTTGATCTCAGCGTTAAGAGTGTGCTGAGAATAACTGCATCTGTGAAACTGAACTCAAGAACTCAGGGATGAAAGACACTAGCAATGAAAATGGTGAGTTTTCATGAACCATCTGAGAAAACACAGATACCACAGAGCAAACACCTAGACTGGTAACTGCAGGAAGGAAGAATTGGAACAGGAATAGTGAAACAACTTCTTAATAAAGATTTTGCTATCAATAAAAATGTCTATGTTGATCTATGGGATATATCAATACTGCTGTATCTGACCATCTATGAATAAATGATTGTAGTTCCTTCAAGCTATGATATTTCTGATAGGCCAGAGCTGCCACACACATTTTCCCTATATAATGAGTTGTAGTCATTATACTCAAGGCTTTCTTTGTACAATAAAGTTGCTATTTATTCCAGCTTTAAGAAACAAGCACTGGGACTCATTTCAGCTGATGTCCTTATGAAGAGCTATAGCACAGCCACAGCTCTATGTGTCAGCTAGTTCCCCAAGGACTCCATTATAGTCAGTAAAGAGACGTAATCATTGCCAAGACAGTAAAACAGAGAACTAAAACGGGTCACAAGAATTGCTTCCCTGAAGTATCAATGCCTCTTGGCACATTTGTGGTACAGAATAGACATTAACCACTAAGAGCATGTCTCCATCTTAAAAGCTTTCAGCCACCATCATCAGCCTGTCTCAGGACTAGCAAAGGGGCACAGCTGTTGTCATTTGTGCTCAAAAACCACAAAAGTAGCTTTCACTTTTGGTGGTGTAGTGGATGGGAAGGGTCAAAGATAGGCAGAGTGCTTGTAATAATGTGGGATTTCCCTGTATCTCCCAGTTCAAAATATGAATATTCTTTTCTTTATCACATTTCATTTTTTCACCTGTCATCTCTTTGATTTGCATCTACTGCAACTATGTCCTACAATATCTGGAAAATGAAATTATTCTGTGGAAAGGGTAAGAAATGGCTTTAAAAAAAAAACACCACTGAGCAACAGCATCACCTTGTGCTGAACTTTTCGAAGTGTCTCCAAAGGGAAAATAAAAATAGTTGGCTTTTTTTTTCTTTATAAATGGTTTATGAAAAAAATGGAGATAGAAGAAATTATGAAAGTAGTATTAAAAAAAGGTACAAAGAATGACCTTGGCTGTTACTACTTGGAGGGTATAATTCTGTTTCAAACAGTTTGAAAGATGAATGAATCAGGGCAGCGGGGAAGAAAAGAAGGGAGAACGAATGTGGACAATGCTGGAACAGAATTTGTGTCTTTACAATAGATTCAATCATGTTGAAGCTTACAGATTGGACCTTTGTAATAATGCTTGTGTTTGCTGAGAAGCTTCTTCATTCTGTGCTGTACAGATACATGCAAGTACCTGATGAGAGCATTTGCCCTTCTTTGGAATTAATGAACTTCATATCGATGAACTTTCCCCACTGTACTGAACACACATGGAGGCTGAATTTTGCATTGTTGACAGCGGTGGCTCTGTGTAATAGAGAACATGACTCTGCAGACATTTTCAAAGATAAGCCATCTGTTTGGGTTTGGTTTTTTTTTCAAATGTGGAATGTCTTCTAAAACAACAGCATATATTAAAGTTACCAATTTTTGCATTATTATTTCTACTTCAGTGTCTCATCTCATTCTTCTGAATTTATCACTACACTGTGACACAGTGCTCTGGTTAACATTACTTTTCTGTATGTGCTGCTGCTGCTGCTTCCAGTGAAGAACTAGAGGGGAGAACTGCTCTTTTCCCCTCTGGACAGGTCTTGCTAAATCAGGTTCATATACAATATTTTGAGATTCCTAAAGAGCAGGATCTTTGAATGCATGAGTAACTTTCAAAAATAATCAAACCAAAAACGAACAGCATAAGATAGATTTCCACAGTGACATGTTCATATACCTGATGGTCTCAAATGGGAATTATGGTACAAACTGTCAAACAGAAAATGCCTTTCAGAGCTCTAAGACTGACTGTTACAACTTCATCAACTCCCAACTCCCATCCTTTATGTCTCGGAGCTCTCATTGGATTTAAGCCTGGAATACAAAGCTAGATTTATTTTTTTAAAACTTCACATGTCGACGCCAGCCAAATATCTGAAGGCTGTTATTTTGATGTTCAGATGTGCATTGTGCTGTTAAGCGTACAGTTTTTCTTTATAATCAGCACGCACTCAACATTTCCTCTCCAGATGGTAATGGGAAAAACCCTAAAACAACTGTTGTTAGTTACCACATTTATCGCTCATTTTGGAAGATTCTTAGTTATCATGCCAAGAGGCATAGCATGAGACCCAAAAAAATAGCCCTTCTCCTCTTGCTCACAGCTGAAGTTATTTTAAGAAGAACCCCAGAAGAAAGATTTTTTAAAAGTCCAAACAAATAGGGAGAAAAACTCCTGTAAAAAGAAAAGAATGTCCTAATTTATAACTATATAATCTTCCACACTTATGCAAATGTTGTATAATGGGACTTATTTTATTTTTACTACTGGATTCACCTGTTTCTTCTTAACCTCTTTAGCTGTACAAATTCATAATCACAGCATTATACTAAAAAAGCTTTTGGGTTTTTCTGTTCTTCTGGAAAGAACGAAAAATAGAAATATATATCTGATTGCCACGCAGTTTTCTTTGTGTTTTGCTTTATAACTCATTGTTCTTCCAGTTTTATGTTGCACTGGATAATCCATATTTTGACCTTTGTTAACAACTGGTACCTTGATTTTGTTTTCTTAACAAGAAAGAAGATCGTTAATGTTTGTGCTGTTACCTAACAATCTGTGCAAGTTAATGTTTAATGTTAAAAATCTTAAAGTTGCATTAAGCAGGCAACATTTTTGTTATATGAAATGTTTCTGCCTGAAGGCAGAAAACTTCCCTTTGTTATAGGAAATCTCAAGAAGACTCAATTCTACAAGTACTTCAAGGGATGAAAAATGCACTTCAGTCAGATAGCCATTTTGAAATTAAATTGCCGCCTTCCACACTTGTGTGCACTTGTCCTAACAACTACTTTTAATGGGGAGAATTATGGCTTCCCATTAATAATTACTACTGAAAAGTCCCCATTATGTGCAAAGCAACAATTATTATTAAATAGTTTTATTCAATAAATAAGAAACAAAAGTTCTGGTTCACCACTCTTTCAACCAGCAGTCACTGAGGAGAGAAATGCTGGGAAACTCTTCGAGCAAATATCTTTGGAGCAAATTATAGGGTGCAATGAAGCACAGGGTGGACAACCCTGCTTCCATGGAGATTAAGCCTGTAAGTCCACAATGCTAAATTCAGTAGCATATGGGTCCAAATGCATGGGTACATAAGCAGGATAACTCTGCCACTTGATGAAAACCATCTCCCTTACCGCATTTTCTGCAGCCCTGCCCTCAATTTCCTCCCAAACCTTCTACTGCTGGAGGTGTGCTTTATTCCCTCTTGTTCCTACCAAGTCTATTTATTTGTATGGAGACTCTCTGTTCCCTACCGATCTTCTGGAGAAAGCATTTCCACAATTAATCTAGTCCCATGAGTATCAAAATACAGACTTCTTTTGAAGTCCAAAAGGAACAATTAAGTATCTGGTTTGACCACATAAACAGAATGTGGAATTTTACCCAGTTTCCTATGTTAAGGCCAACAACTTGCTTTGAACTGAACTGCTATTGTCTATTTCTAATTTTATTTCACCAAAGTGCAGGACCTGCTTCTGGACTTCACTGCACTGGACTTTACTCTCTCCTCCCTTATTAGGCAGTTCTGTCCCAGTGCTTGAGAGGCAGCACTAGCTGATTCTCTGAGGATGGATGGACTTGCAACTAATTCTGTCTGCTTCCCAGTTCTTAAGTACAACAAACAGCAAACTGTTGGTTGCAAACAGCCAGATTATTCACATTTCCTTCTAAGTATTTGAGAAGAACTAAGTGCAAGCTCTATTGCAAACAAAAACATGCAATTCCAACAGGAAAAAACAAAACAAAACAAAACAAAAAAAATAAATAAATAAAAACCAAACAAACAAAAAAAACCAACCAAACAAAAAAACCCACCTGAGAGTAAAAAAATCCTTTCTTGAAAGAAATACCACAAACAGGCTTCTATATTCTTTGAGTCTGCATTCAGCAGGTAAACTAATTCACCTCCAACCACTAAAATCCTAGTGAAGGTCTCTGACACAAACCATGGGGAAATCACTGTCTCAAGGATGGTGTTGACATGTCAGTATCTTACAGCCCACAGCAAAGTCACCTGACCAGTACATCACTGTTTCAGCTCTCCTCTCACAGGAATCTGGTACAAAGGAGGGATTAACAGGTTCAGCAGTCAGAGAAAATTCTTCCTGATATGGCCCTGGCACATGATGGGTGTAGTAGAAAAAAAGAATCAAGCTCTTCAGTGGCCATGCCCCTCACACCTCTTCCAAGTCCAAAGCTCTCCCCTTCAGTGGAAAAGGTAGTGTATTTGTCCTATACTAAGAGGAAAAAATGAAAAAGCCACTGAGTATCACATAGGCTATGAACGTATGGAGGTCAGTCTAAGACTGCTTTGGGCACATTAACTTTTTATTGCCTTTTTTTTGTTTTCCTTTGCATCATCTTAACTATGAAATAAAGAAAATATCCAAACACACACACAAGTTCATTGTGTGTGCTTATGAGCATTCACTTAGCAGATAAAGACTTCTTTTTTATTTAATATTATTTTGTTTCATTTTCACTCCACTCCATTTAATTTAAAATATTTCCTGATGATTTTATAATACTTTCATTGGAAGCTGAGAAAAATGACATATTCACCAGACTTAGGATATTCTGCTAATAACACACCATCATTCCTGACTTCAAAGGATTTAAGAGTTTAAAAAATTCTGTCTGCTTACCACAGCAGGGTAGAAAACTTCCTGGAAGAACATCAGCTTCTCTGGGGAGAGATTATCAGGGGCATTTATAAGCTTGTCCAGCATGTCAATGAACTTCTCATTGGCTGTTTTTTCCTATGGCTGTGTAAATCTGTGCAAGCAGTAATGTAAGGAGGCAGTTAGGTTATATGTTTCTCAGCAATTACGAAAAAGAAAAAAAGCTTGTATTGCATTTTTATAAAGATAACACTAATAAACTGAAGATAGTTTTGAGGACTTGCAACAAATTCATATGATTTTGACCCCTGTATCAGAAGTGCTGTCAATGGCACAATACCTGTCCTTGTACTGTTTGCATAAGGCCACATAAACATACAAACAGCTGGCAGCAAATGCTGAGCGAGACATCTGTCTCACTTAATGGAGCAGGATGCATTGACTCCCTGACAGCTGTGTAAGCAGAAGAACCAAAGGGTAGATTTATCACCTCAGATATAATCCAGTACTAATGATTTTGGCTACAGTCTACTGTCACTGCACAGCATCACACTACCAGGTGGATGCACCAGCTTCGGCTAGCACTAGCTATAGTGTCTTTCCACAGACCTCCACTACGCAGTGTCACTGAGGCTGGAATCAAGCAATGGCACATTATGGTTATGATAAGAAGAAGCCTAAAAGCTCTGGAAACATTTGAATAGTAGGGCTGTCCAACAGCCATCAATTCCAAAGCTGAGTTCACCTTTGGATAGGCTGGAAAGAAACTGCTTGCATTTTACCAGAAGTTTGTTGAAGACAGCAAATTATTAGAAAATGTTTCCATTGGAAAAGTTGTTAGTTTTCAAATGAAATTTGTTTCATTACACAATCTCTGATAGCTTTCAGCAGTTACCCAGCAACTCTTTCCATGTACCAGATAGCAACCTGCTTTTTCAGGCCCCTCTCTTTCCTATGCCTGTCTACAGCCAAGCATATTCAAGGCCTTTGATGATAATTTTCTTGCTTGCAGCTAGTTCCTGATACACACACTCACACTCTTTACAATGCTCAGCCTCTCCTCGGTCCTCTACTTTTAAGGTGCCACTACCTTAAAAATCATCCACTATTCAGAATGGAAGCACCATGCCTAGTCATCCTTCTGTAACTACTATTTATTGCCAAGATCCCATCTTCCTCTGTAGGAAGCCTGCTTTTCCAGCTGTTTCCAGCTAAACTACATCTGCTCCCTTACCATGGCTCCATTTTTTGCACTCCACAGTCTCTGCAGGTGCCTTTTCTGGAATCACTGCTATCTATCCCTGAGGCACTGTCTAAACTTGGCAACTTCCCAAACTTGTCTCCTCCTCCTCACACCAAGCTGTCCATACATACAGGTACAGCTTTGTCCCTGATTTCTATGACTCACCACCACCATGTCTGCCTTTTCTGACCTCCTCTCCTGCCCCCCAGAAAAGCTCTTTGCATAGTACAACTGCTACTCCCTTGCACTTCATTAAGAGTCTCCTACCTCAGAGCAACAGCATACAGAGTTCTTGCCAACCCCTTAAACAGAGTAAAGGATGGTAAGTGATTGCAGAGCATGAAGAAGTTCTATGTTCACTCTGGGGAGAGTGCTTTGACCTAGAGCAGAAAATTTCTATTACTTTTCATTTGAGCTCTTTTCCTCTCCCAGACAGAGAGTGGTGGGAGACCATTTGGGCAGTCTGGTGATTCTTTCAGCCTAATATACATGTAAGGCTGTGTGGAGAGCTACAGAGATGCCAGGGTAAATAACAACTGGCGAACTCACCAGCTTAAAGTACTTGAGGCATGAGAAGACCCTGTGTGAGTTTTGCTTACCCACATCTCCATGATCATAAAGCCAGGGGTTGGAGCAGGGATAAGTGCTGACTTCTACGTCCCAGAAAAGCAGAAGAACACCACACTGCTCTGAAAGCTGTAAGGGACAATTTTCAGGAAATGCTGAGTCATCATCACTTTTCATAAGGATTCACCTGCTCCGCCAATACATTCACACCTATATTTTTTTGTTAGGGAAAGTATCTCAATTCCAGAATGAAAATTTTAGTGGGGATAGATGGAGAGAGACTAGCCCATCTCAAATAAGCTAGTAACTAGTAGATCCAAGATAAAAAGCCTGGAATAAGGACACAGGGAAGATGAGAAAAAAAAGGAGTTAAATATGCCTCTCCTATAACCTGACTGTGGGGAAGCACTGCATGATAATTTATCAATTGTTTTGGAAAGCTCTGAAGTCTTTGTTTCATCTCAAGGCAGAGTGGGAGACTTCCAAACTTGAAGAAAACAACAGCTAAATATAATCACACTGGAGAAAGATACAAAGGTGTAGATGGGGGTGTAATGTTTGTAAAACACTGCAATCAAAACATGCTAGCAGATAGCTTTTGCAGACAATTCACTTTAAAGATGCTATATGTGGCACCCATACGGATTGTGCTTCTTTCACTTCCTTCCACACATGATCTTTGTTGGATTTTGATCAATAAAATTGACACACACCTACTATGATCCTTTTCCTCTCACCATGCTCACCCTAAGACCTAGAGCCTGATCCCCAACCTGAATGAAAACCCGGGAGGTTGTCTGACATCTTTGCGCCATCTACTGTCTTCCACTGATCCTGGTATTCAATTCATTATTTTTTACTGCATAGAGCACTGATTACACATTTTTCATGGAAATATCGGTTGTAATTATATAGTCTTGTTCCTGAGAGGTAACAGTCACTCAGAACCCCAACTCAATTTTTTTTCCTATTATTGTCACAATCAGATTGACCTCCAAGAGGTGACAGCCTATTCAGGATTTCCACAAATTATTTCCAACCTTTTAATAAGTGACCTCCCTTTGGTTTTAAAATGTGCCACTGCTTAATTACCCCCAAAAAGTATGCCTTGTTTCTAATTACTTTTATCTCCAAATAATGTACTATTTTTTCTTCTGAGATGGAAAGAGGTCTTTAAGAAGCCAACACAATGAAAAGATAACATTTTTTGTCTTTCCACAAAGACAGCCTACAGAGTAGTCCATGCATTCCCAGGCTACTTCCTGGATGTGAAACGATGTATAATTAAACACCTTCCTCAGAGCTGAAGAAAGGACCAGTGTCTAAAAAATGTCACCTCCAGCTGCTGGATACAAAATGCTTTGTGAGAGAAAGGCTCCTGGCCTGAAGGCTAAAGATGTTCAGCTGAAAGCCCCTTCTGAGTGCAATCAATACACAGCAAAAGGAAGCTTGAGGCTACCAAAACCATTACATTGCCAGAACTGCTGGCTTAATAATTGTCTAAGATATTGGATATTGGGTTAAAGTGACATGTTCATAACAGCAACTAATTTACTTTTAAAACTACAGCCCACTTATACTTTAAGATAAGCAAATTCTTTTCCAGTCTGAATTAATACTTGATACTTTAACCAAAGAAAAAGTAGCTTATGTTCAGTTGATTGTTTCTGTAAAATAAAATTATAAATTAATAAATAAATACATACATAAAAAATTTAAAAAACACTGTTATTGGAGTTTCATGTAACGAAAATATTAGCCACTAGAACAGCCATAGGGGAGAGAGCAAAAGTGCAGCTAGCTGAAATGCATTTCTGACAATAACTAATACTTGATGCTAAGGGAAATAATGTAAGTAATGGCACCATCAGAGTAATCCTTTCCCTTGTTTATACTCCCATTCTTCAGCAATCAGCAGCTGTGAGTTGTTGAGGTGATGGATTTAGCCCAACTACATTTAACAGCCACCAGTGGACCAATCTTTTGTGATTTTTCATAATCTTCTGTCTAGCTATGTGAACTTTAATCTCCACAGCACCATGTAGCAATGAGTTCCTCAACTGGATTTAGAGTTGTGCAAAAAGGAATTTTTTTTGTACTGCTTCTCCACTATCATAAGCATGATAATATTTCAATCACCCTATAAAGACTTACAGACAAAAAGGTAGCTCCAAACTCAACTTTCTAATGTAAAAATCCATAAAGAATATATATATATGCCTTTTATAAATTTATTTTGAAAAAGCAAAAACTCATTCCTTTTTACTTGATAAACTATCTTCATCATGAATATGTAAGTCTAAAGGATCACAGGAGGAACATGCTACCAGCAGGTCATAACTAAAGAGATGCAAAATACACCAAGGCACTTTCTCCCTGGGTTCACTATATGCTGTTGAGCCTTCTTAAGGACAAAATCAATAGTTAGTCACATGTCCTAAGTCCTAGTAGTGTGGTTTTGCTTTACAGATTCATATCAGAGACAAAATATTACCTTAAAACTGTGTGCACTTTAATGCTTTTTAGGCATTTACGCTCTTTAAGTGTAGTACACACAGCCTACTAACTGCATTTCATACACCAACACACACACATACATGTATATAGATATAATATAGCTTTTCCCTTTTAATTTGGCAATTCTGAAACTATTCTAAATGGAATATTCTAGTAGGGAATATTCCATTAAGACTTAATATACTAAATGGATTAAATATTGAATATTCTAAATGGATTAAGCATTTAATATTCTAAATGGAATCATTCAATAGTCATTACAGCAAATCAATCTCAAACAATTTAAAGTAAACAGGGAAACTGCTTTTTCCCTAAGAAGTTAGCTCAAATAATTCCAAAGCTTTTGCTATTGTTACCCCTTACTTGGGATTACATATTTTAAATGTCAGCCTCCTGCACTTGATCACAACACATAAAGTATTTTTCCTGCAACATTAATTAATGGTGCAAAATTGCCTTTATTGGTGCCTAAAAGGGAATTCATATAGCATATATAAATATATTCCCATGTTGGTAAGATTGGGCAGATCTCTGATCTGCAATTTGCACAGTTCAAAACAATGGTGCCACAAAACAACACTTGTTGAAAATATTTGATGAAGCATATTGTATTAGCGTATACTGTTTCTGGCAAAACAAGTTGGTAGGATCTTGCCATTTTTTATAAAAGCAGTTATATATGGAAGATGCATATCACATCAAACTCAAAATAGAATATTTGGGATTGACTACTCTCTGGAATATTTTCCTGATTTCTTTCTTTCATATTGTTTAAACTCACTGATATTTCATCAGCTTAACATATTATGTGAAATATTTTTAATTTTTACAGGCAGCTTAACTCTGTCACTTCCTACCTTTAGACTATTTAACTTCCCAGTTTTATTCACGTAATATACATACAGAAGTATAGATACAAATAGCATTATAGTTTAGTTTAATGCAGTCTATTTATAGACTATTTCTCTGACAGAATTTACCTTACCCTTGTCACTTGATAAATGGTTGGCAACTATAGTTTTTTGGTTACTTATCTCTCCCCAGACATGGTGCAGTCTGATACTGTGCCATTAGATGTCACTATGAACCATGCAAAAGAAGATCAAAGCATAAATGCATATATAAACTTCATATCCTCAAATAATCCCAGTTTCAAAACAGGAGATACTTCTTCCAGTACTATACCTTACCCATATGCTGTCTCCAGTATGTACACCTCGTCCTCCACCTCCATGTTCCTCTGTGGCTACTGGCCGTGCTGACACAACAGTACACACTGGAAAGCAGGTCAGGTGCCCTAGAGCAAAAACTCAGTCCTGTCCTTCATTTCACAGAAAGTTTCTAAGATCCAGTCACAGGGAGAAAACATGAAAAACAACCACAGCTGTGGGGTGCTTCTGGGAGGGCTGAAGGGCAATGCTGAGCATGATGTCTGAACTTAGAGCAAAAAACCCAGCAAATGAGCTATTTGGTGGAATGAATCTGAAGCCAACTGACAAACCACCCTAATCCTGCATTGTTTCTTATGGATTCTGCTTCCTTTAGTCTTTTGGGTTAGTTGGTTTGTTTGTAGTTTTCTCCTGACTGAGTTGTTCCCCGTAAAGCATTTCATCAGTTTGTTGCAACTACCTTAGGGGAAGAAGGGAGTGATGGTAACTTTGATCATGAGAGAAGAGAGAGATAGTAGTGGCAAGGTGAGGCACTCCCACGTCTGTCAGGTGGATTCTGTTGATGCTGAAATCATGTGACAAAAAACCCCCACATATTGACTTCTCAAGGCAACAGGATCAGAGTCTAACTGTACTTACCAGGTTTATTACATTCCCAACCTTCCAGTCTAGGGCCTCGTGGCATTTTATGCATAAGCATAAGGGATCAGAGCTGCCATGTCAAAACAGGACAAATTTTAAAATTCCACAGATTTTCTGCTAACATGACTGTATTGCACAAAACAGCTATGGAATTTTGAGCACATCCTGGAATTTCAGCCAAAGGGAAAGCTCCTTCTTAGGAAAAGACTTTTGCCCATTGCCACATAGTTCTACTAATTCCAATCAGCACACACACAGGTGAAGTACCTTGTAATCTAAACACATTTATGTCTTTTTTAGGCAAAGCACCTCATATGTCGCAGCAAGACAGAGTAGGATTAATTTAAAAGGAAATAGAAGAAAGGATTATAAAACCCCAGAGGTTATTAAAGGTTCTGCTTTCTGATAGCAAAGGCATTATAGCCTCTCAGAAACCACACTGCATACGCACACGTAGGTAGAAAGCCAAAAGAATAGGGGTTGTGAATAGATAGCCATGTAAGTAAAATTCACTTTGAATCAAGTGAGAACCATCACACTGTCAAACTGAGAGCTCACATACCATAAATGAAAGCATTCATTGGAGAACTTAGCCCAGAAACCTGTTACATAGGGAAACAATTCTTATCCGTCCTACAGTGATGGGTACCCATAGCACGAGTTGCTAGGGGTCACATCACATGGCTGTGCTGCTTTAGCAGGTTCCCAGTGTGCCTAAGACAGATGAACTGACAAGCCCAAACACAAACATCAAGGATACGGGAATGCAGCAAAAAGTACCGAAGTGTTCCAAGTCCAGCCTGGTGTGTAAATATTGACTTGATATCAGCATCGGGTGAGGAGTGTTCTTTGGGGTAAAGCATTTCAAAGGCATTTCAAAATGAGGTGGCCAGTTTTCCATCAGGAAACCAATACCTTTCAACTTCTGACTGTCACCATCACATCCACCATTGTAGGGGGGCAGCTGCTGCTCTTCATGCTGGAAAAAGGATGGCTGAAGTTGCACTGCAACAATTCTCCAGAGAACCTGCTTTATGATTCAGCTGATGTCCTTGAAGACTCTGAGGCTTTATCTGAAACAGTTGTCTTAGCCTGCTAGGCCACAAAATGTGTCCTTTTGTCCCACCTTCATTCTCTTCGGCATTGTTAGAAAGGGAAGTAAGCGTCTCCTCCTGTTACCCTCTTGAGTCTCATCTTTCTTCATTTTCCCACATTCATCTAGGGGACAATCAGAACCTCATCCCAAATCTCTGTCATAGGGTAGTAAAGTAACATCTGCTATCTCCTCTGCGTTTCACCTTATGTGGTGGAGAGAAGAGACAATGCCATTCATTTCAACACTGCTTCCAGAGGACTATAAAGACAAGGACTTCCCGTTGCTACCTTAATTTAATGTCCTGGGTGGGGTGGATTACTGGATCCTAGCTAGGATGGATCTGCAATGAAATATGCTGATGAGCAAACAGAAAATGAACATAAAGCAAATCTAGCCTTCCAGATTTTCTCTAGGAAGAGCCTTACAGGTTTTACACAAGAAATTGCTTGCAGGGAAATAGATTTAAGCATCTTAATTTAAAAGATCCTGTTCTGTGAAGATAAAATATTTCTTTGGGTGCCTACACATGTGGAGATGCTTTGTTTTTTGCAAGTGTTTCTGTGTTTTTCCTTAATCAGTACTGCAGCTGGTACATAGTGTTATTTTACAGGTATTAAAAACATACAGCAGAGTAGCTGCCAGCTAAGGTTTCTGACTTTTGATAACAGATGGCATATGTTCTTCATGGTAGCAATGAGGATAGCATCTGTCTCTGTTTTGGAAGACAGAATGGAAAAAACTAGATCCCCACTGATGTTTGGAGAGAGCTGATCTTAGGGCTTCTGACATATCTAGCAAGATTTTAAAAAAGGCATTAATGTGTCACTTAAGGTCAGAAGAATAGGTCAAAAAAGATCTATCTTACTCCTAATGTGAGTCTGGGCACTAACTTCTCCACCTTTGCAAGGCAAATTCTGGGTAAGGATTTCTGACACATTATCTACTCTGTTGAGAAAGAGCTTTTGAAGAACTTTATCTACACAGGAGAGAGAGGAAATTTATCAGTGCTGCAGGGAAGAGGAATCTGAGAAGCGTGAATGGAAACAACCTGATGGACAATTTCAGCTCAGTAAAAGGGAAGGAAAGAGTCTGTGCTACTTGATCCTACTTTACTCAAGATGCTTCAGAAGTCATGGATGTGAGAACACTATGGTGTCTCTCAGGCAGGTGTGCACAATGCTCTCAGGGGATGCCCAAGCCATGGCATGGGGCCATGAGCTAGCACCACAATTGCAAATAGCATGGCTGTGCTAGAGCAATGCTGAGGCACAGAAGAGCTCAGGGACACTCACACAGTCCTGCTAGGACCTGAAGGAGTATCTCTGGACACTCTGATGAAGAAGCTCATTCCAGATCTCCAAAACAGCACAGTGTGGTTATGTCAGTGAGAACGGCCTCTTCTGAGAATGTCAGATCTGAGAGGTGAAGTGCAAACACATGCAGATAGATAAGACACCACATTCAAACATGACTTCAACAATTTTTGGAGGTTCAGTTAATCCCTTAAATGGCTTCTGATTTCCTCTATTTCTTTCCATGTCATTCAGAATTCCTGATGGTGTTACTGATATTTTTTTCTATCTTAACTATTTAACTGTGGCAACACCTTCAAAGACATGCTGCATCTTCAAACCCCTTCTCCAAGCTCCAGGTTATATTCATGTAGTGGGACAGGCAGTCATGCAAAAGGTTTGACTGAGACCTAGAAGTGCCTGGCCCTCACTGGCCTAAAAATCAGGCTTACCTTGTGGCAGTGCTATAGTTCTCTCATTCTTGTGTCAATACATTTGGCAGTAACTGTGCACCAGTGCATCATGGTCTACATGTTAATTATAAAAGTCTCCACGTGAGGTGTAAATGCTCCTCTGAAATTCCTTTGCCGACTTTTTGGCATTGATATTTCACAGAACGCATGTGCCCACAACACCAAAGCACAATTATCTCAACCAGTGGAACAACAGCACTGCAATTCCTGTGGTTGTTTTACACCCACTTCCACCTGAAGCATATTTGTTGTTCAGAAAAACTACTATCAGTCACAGGAGACTGTTTTACTGGCAGTAAATAGGTCAAGCTCAGTCTAAGCTTAATTCCCTGTACATTTTTCAAGCTGGATTCGGGCATGCTCCAAGTAGTCCTGGCTCAATAGCTTTAATAGACAGATAATTTATATGTAGGGAGTACTGAGTCATTACCATGCAAAATTTTCTAGCAGTGCCATAACTCAAATACACTCTAGTGTTACTTGTGCTTCTCTGGGAATTAGAGAGTGGCATCCTTTGGGAGAACTTCTCTGCTGTCTCAATCTTAATGCAAATTTAATCCAGCACACTCTTGACACAGGCCTCTGTCAATTCTGTAAATTCCTCTATTCCTGTCCATTCAAGCAAGTCCTCTACAACACCTCTGAAGTGGAGTCTAAGAACATTCAGCAGGAGATGAGACTCAATATTATTTTCTAGTTTGGCACAGGTGGGAGGAGTACCTGGTGTCACTGCATCAGAGAGAACAGCAAGACAAGTAAGAGATGCCTCATATGGTCTCATTCTTACCTCAGAAAGACATGTGGAAAGAGAATGAGGCCATGCGGGTCTCCTTTGGTAAGGGATGAGATGTTATATAGGTACAGAACATAGCAGTACATACTTCACACAATACCAAATGACATCATGTCCAATTAACCGTGTTGTAAGTCTTTTTGCAATCAAGTTCTGATTAAGGATTCCTTGGGCGTGGGTTGCTGATATTCATTTATAATACTTAAAGTTATTTTAAGATCCCAGTATTTTATTAAAAGCTCTGGTTACAATTTCCTGTTCCCTGTCTTTCCCAGGCGTTCACATGGCAATGTACTTTGCAATCAAACTAGTCTAATAAAAAATCCAATTAAGAATGTAACCGAGGAATCTTCATAGGCACCTGACAATAAACACAAATTTGTTAAAGAGGTGTAAGTTGTAGAGAGGATGACATGGCAAAGTTAAGGCATAGATAATGTATATGTGTGTGTACTTGTGCGTGTTTCTTTGCAGCCTATTCACACACACACAAAAAAAATGTGAACAGAAATGTTAAACAAAGCACAAACTCCACAGCCTCAGTAGCAGAGGAATTAGAGATCAGCTATTCATCTCCCATTCATCTTCCCCATCCTGGAATGTGCAATATGTGCTCTAGACCATCCCATTGCTGAGCACACAGTCGGTGTCTCAGCATGCTTCTAAGTTTTCCATTTGTTTTTCTGCAGCTCGCTAATGACTTATAACTGGCCCTGATCACCACCCTGCTGCAAGGAGGATGATGAATTCAGCAGACCCTACATGCAAATGTCAAAGCACACAAAACACTAACTGTTGGTACTGGTACTCAACTGGAGTTTTGCAAACATATTGGTGTTGCATAACATGCTGAAAATACAGTCTCACAGAATAAGCACCACCTTCCTGCCAGCACAACTCTTCTCCTGCACTATGCCTAAGAGCAAAGAGCCATTGTGTGCAAAGGAATTCAATTTTATTCAGTAGCTAGTTTAGTTAACCTTTATAGGAAAAAAAAAAAAAAAAAGTTAAAAGAAATAAATGTCACTATTTTAGTTGTCTCTTTTTAGACATGAAAAAATGAAGCAAAGGCTTTGCTGATGAAAAAAGCTTGCCATAATATTGCTCCACTGACACATTTAGCAATATTACAGTGGCATGATATACAACAGTAAATTTTGCCAGTTTATAATGCTGAAGTAATCTCTGCTATGGCTTGATCACTGACCTAGCTATGGGGCCCAGACTGGTCCCAGCTTTGGGAAATGAAGACACAATTGAAGCTCTGTGATTAATTCCTTCAGGGTAGACTCAGCAGGAAAGCACAGTCCCCAAGGCGTGTTTTGCATATGTCTGCTCCTTCTTATAAACAGAGGCAAAGCAATGGTTGAAAGACAGGATTCAGTATCTGGGTTTTCATACACTTCCATCCTAGCAAAAGAAAAGGATTTAATATTATCAGGATGAACGAAGGAATTTGATAAGGCTGCTACTTCCCATTTCAGATGTTGCTGACATCAACATGCTTCTGTGGGAATACACACATTTGAACTTTGTCAAATAAGGCATTTAAGTGAAAAGATTTCCCAGTCACCACAGCACTCAGTGTGATTCTTATACACCATCATATAAAACTTATTAGCTCAAAAAACTCACAAAAATATTCCCACTAACCATTCAGGTCAGTGGAGCAAACTGGGTCTGCCCCATTTTATCTTTCTTAGAAAAGAGAACACAATTTAAAGCATGGCTGATAAATATCACAGTCCTCCAAGTCAGCAGATTGTTGGCTTGTTTTTTCTCCTTTTTAGTGAAATAATCCAAAATGAGCAGGTCTGTGAACACCCAGCAAGCTAAGGGTGCACTACTTGAATGCACTCAATGCCTGTTAGTCAATAAAAGTACATTACCGTGCCATCCGCCGCATTGCAGTCTAATCCCCACTACCTGCACAAATCTCCAATGCAAATAAATATGAACACCAGCTAAATCAGCATTCTGTGAAGCTGTAAAAGGAATTCCTCTTTCTTTCCATGTCCGGTCTGGATATTCCTAAGCTAACTATTCTTAACAAAAAATGTTTTGTTCTGAATGCTCTGGCCCAGAATTTGAAGTATTTGTCATGATTAAAATTAGTGGATCTTTAGGCTTCAGTTTAGCAAGATATTAAAGCATGTGCCTAATTTTAAGCGTAGAAGTAGTGCTTTTGACTTCAGCAGGACCATTCACCTCTTTAGAGTTCAGTGAGTGTTTACATATCTTGCTGAATATGTGCCCTGGGGCTTTCTAACCATATGTCCTGAAAACTTTTGCCATCATTAACTAAGCTTGCCTATACATTACCATGAAAGGATTCTTTTCTCTCCCTCTTTTTTTTCTGGCATTGTGTTTTATTCTCATTGGAAAAACTATTTGAGCTCGTTTTGCACTAAATAAACTTCAAGCTACATGTTTCCAGATGTAGTGCCCTTCCTTTAGAAGACCACAGGTACAATCAGTAGAATCCTGCAGCAGGGCAGGAGGAATACTTTATACACTGGAACTGCACAGTGGCATGTAACTTTTCCTGTTGGAAATGCATTTCTTTTTCAAAGAAGTAGGCTCAGAACTTACACACACCAGATTTTGCTTTGCTTTTCAGAGAAGTATGGAACTTTGAAAATAGATCATAAAGAGTCACACACATATGCACACACACACAAAAGAATGATGAAAAGAAAAATCCACATGCCAGTGGTAGGTAAGAATCTGATGTGAAGTGTATGAAGTGAAATATAAAGCAATGGAACAACAGTTCTCTGATTGGTGTAATTTTTAAGGCCTTGATAAATTAATTTCTTATTAATGCTGGACAAGTGGAAGAAGAAAACTGGGATGCCTTGGACTACAGGAAAAAAAAAAAGATAAATGATTAAATCAACATAACATCAGAGACTGTGATTCCAAACATTTTTAGAAGACAGCTACACAACCCAAAATGATTTCCAATCTTAGCAGAAAAGCCCATGAGTAAAAATAAACTGCACGTGTAAGAATGAGAGTAGACCCTGGAATGATGGATTACAAATCACTTGGAGTAATCTGGCATACAAACAGAAAACATGGTAGCTTGGATATTCAAACATGATCACCTATATTGAAAAGCTGTTGAAGGGCATAAAGTAAAGGAAAAGAAATAATGAAAAGCAAGGACTCAACTGGGAGGAGTGTTTGGAACTATACTGAAACCTTGATGGAATTTGCATTTAACATTAACAATCAGAAAGGGCATTTTAAACAATATTGTAATGAAATCTCCAGGTGATGTGAACTTTCTAAGCATTATGAATGATAACGAGGTCAGAAAAATATTGCTGCAGAGACAACAAAAATCAGGAGGACAGGAAGAAAGAAGGTTCTGCTGGGAAAAAAAAAATACAGACTATAATCGGTGGGAGGAAATATGGAAAGGAGGAAGACTGCAAAAGGGAATTAGGGACTAATGTCAGGATTGATTAGTAGCCAGTTTTCAATTTTCATCAGGATGCCAATGAGTAAGACCAACAGGTGTAAAGGAATGTATCACCTGATATGGAAAAATAATCATCATTCTCCTTGGCTTCTGATGGAACAGCACAAGGCAGACTGTGTCCTGGCTTTGTGTGTCTGATTTGAGGCAAGCATTGTCCTGCAAGCTGTTATTAGCAGAAGCTGAGTTAAAAAAAAAGACCATCAGCACCGAGTGAACACAATCAAGGCTACAAGTCACATTAGAAGAGGGCTAGTGCCACTGTGCACAAAACAGGCCTAGCCCACAGGGGCAGCAGAACGACTATGCTTCCATTTCCTCTTTGCCTGTGCCCCAGCCCAAGCAGTCAGCCTGGCTCCTTCCATCAGAACAGCAATGAGGTTTTGAAGTGATAGGGAAGGACTGCTGCCCTCTCAGCAGTAAGTTACCAATCGCTCTCTACTAAAACTGCCCTACTCCTATCTCTGTGGAACAGGCTTCTGGCTCAGCTCTTCCCTTTAGGTCTGTCCATCCTAAAGCAGAAGCTCTCAGCATCCGCATTTGGCGCCTCATTCTTAGAGAAACCAAACTAAAAGCTCCTTTTATTTCCAAAGAGTCTTAACCAACTTTGTGTCCATGAATACATGGAGGTGCAGTGACTCCCTGACTGCCAGCCCCAGGCTAACCATACTCATCACATGTGCCCCCAGACACCTCCGGTTATGATCTGTTGTAAACTTAGACCTCTTACACTTCAAATTACTTCTTTGTGCTTTGATTTCTTCCCTGTTAATTTAGGATGGCAATGTTTTCAAGATCCTTGGCAAGAAACCATTATAGCCACACCAAATTGTATCGGTTTTTTTCCATGCTCTATTAGGTTCCCATTATTTCTGAGTACTGATGACCTTAACTCTTTTTTTCTGGCTTAACTCTCAGGTTTCTGCCCCCAGACTCATCCTGGCTACTGTGTGCCACTCCTTTTGCCTAGCTGTATTTCTGGTCCCCACCACCTTTCTCCATTATCCCACATATTCTGTGCTTCTTGAGTCCTCATTTGTGCAAGTTGCTCATGTGCCCTCCCCCTCACCCCTCCCCCCTGCCATTTGCCTGTCTATCCACATACACACCTTTATACATGGTCCAAAATATAAGCTTTTAGTTAGATTTCAGTTGGAGAACAAGAACTGGAAAGAGACGAGGATGAATACTTTCATGGTAAGCTTGTAACAGTCCTCAGCAAAGCATCCTCCCTGCCCTGCAACCCCCACCACTGAGCTAGGAGTGTCACAGAGAATCAATCTGCAATCCTGCAAAAAATAAACAGAAATAATCACAAAAACAGATGGGCATCTCCTAATCCCTGGTAGCTGAAGGCAGGGTTTTACTGGTGTTTTTAGAAGATTCCTCATTCTAAAGATCTCCATTAACTCAACTCTGGTTTTGTAGCAGAAGCTGTATGTCAGCTGCACTCTCACTTCCTTTTCCCTATCCATTACCATGTAAGCTATAGTTCAAAAAGTAATTTTTTCAATTCAAATCAAATTCTCTGAACCCTAGAAAGAGACCTTCCCACCAGTGATTTGTTTCTTTCTAATTAAATAAAGTAATCCTTGAGACATCAGCCCTTAAGAAGAATGTTTCCAAAGGCAGCTGCTCTGCTAATTAGGCAAAATGCCTGGATGATGGCTATTTATTTACAGTCACCTCACAGAAGGACATACAATACTCTGCATTCTCTGGCAAACAGTGCTAGCACAGAACTAACCCTACTCAATGTGGGCAACATAAGAGTTTAGTCCACAGGATATTCTTAATGGTTGAAAATATGGTTTGCAGATAGTGAAATGCTTTGCAGATAGTAAGATGGATTAGTAACTGGTTGGACAACAGAGTCCAAAGAGTGGTGGTCAATGGTGCCAAGTCCATCTGGAGAGCTGTAACTAGTGGAGTCCCCCAGGGACAGGGTCCGGTCTTGTTCAACATCTTTATCAATGACATTGGTGACGGGACAGAGTGTCTTCTCAGCAAGTTTGTTGATGACACAAAACTGGGAGGATTGGCAGATACACCTGAAGGCTGTGCGGCCATCCAGCGAGACTTGGACAGACTGG
>JANHGN010016954.1:0-40698 GCA_024605025.1 Megaceryle maxima
ACTGACACGTTTGCAGTTTACATTGATCATTCATTTTTCAACTCTATTCAAGCCATTTTCTTCTAGGTAAAATGAAGAATGTTAATGAATCAGTTTTATGTGTAGACATCTTTGCTCACCCTTTTCCTATACCTTTCAAAAGTGTAAACAAATTTATTGAAAGTTTATGAAAACATGCCCCAGTTTTCTTCTGCTATTTATCTATTCTCCTATTTTGTCTGCAACTGTAAAATTTGAGAATTTCAGCAGCTGACAAGAGGAGAAAAGGTTTCAATGTAAAGGACCTTGCCATGTGCCACTGACAACCAGGGAAAAGTGGAGGATGTATTCATCTTGGAGATTTGGTTAGGATACTGTCAGCTCTGGAAAAATGTAATTTGAATGATGAAAAATAATTCATGATGATTTTTTCAAGGCATTCGAGGAGCTAAAGTGGAACTTGTTTTTACATGCATTTCTATTTTAACAAAGAAAACTATCATATAGTATTAAGAAAAATGAGTGTGAAACGAAAGTTTTACCATAAATGAGAGAGATGTTAAGATACACTTCAGAAACACATTCCTAAATTGAATTTGGCCTTGAGTCTATGCAGGCATGAGGGTCACAAGGAAAAAGAACAAAAAGCTCAAGTTAGGCTTAGTGAGATACTTTTGAGCTTTGTAGTACATCCCCCTAATAACAAATTTATGCCTGAAAATACCCCTTTGCTATCATACAGCCCCTGTGAGATAAGGAAGTGTTAGCTATTTCATTAACCCTTCCCCATTAACCTCTACGGTTGTTTTAAAACAAAGAAAAACCCAATCAAAAACAAATCCAAACCCAACCAACCAAACAAAAAAATCCTAAAAAAAAGAAAATTCAATACCCAAAGTCATCATAAAAAGCCAAATTGTTAGGCATGAGCCAGCACACTCAGAGAGTATCTGGCAGGTGCTCATCTCCCTGGATGGTACTCAGCAGGTAGCAGTCAATCCTCTGGCAGACTGGTGAGCCTTGAGGGCACAGTCAGAATCTGGACCCCCATCCTGCTGGAGCAGGCTGGAGGACACAAGGATGGCAATGGAGGCACTGCTGCTGTGCAGTGATGCTCTGTGCCAAGAGCCGTGTGGGATGTTCATCAGAGGGTGAGAAGAGTGTCCTTCTGCATGGAGAGATGGAGTGAGGCAAGCAGGGCAGCTGGGAGGTGGTATAGCTCTGAGTGGGGGGAGATGAAAGGAGGAGAAACTGAAAACAAGTATGCACGCCTCCAGGTCTCCAAAGGCTAAAGCTGTTAAACTTTGGATTCACACTAGCTCCAGGAAATAGCTGAAGTTCACATCCTATCCCCACAGTCTGCATTTAGCTGCACATTTAGTCTTCAGTTTATTTTTATTTTTATGGCTGGTCCACATGCCACTGGTTGGCCTATGCTCCAGGCCATGCCATATTTACTCGAGAGATTCAAATAATTATCTTGTTTGTTTGTTCGTAGTACAATGATAAACCAAACAGAAACCAACTTCCAGATTCCCCAGATTTCCTTAACTGATAATGGGATTTGTTTTCATATTTGCATAGTAACTTTTACTTTGCAAGGTGGTTGAAACGTCAATTAATATTATTAAATGATAATAACACACAATTCTGTTGCATCATTAACAAAATGAAGTGCTTTAAATCATTACGAATCCAGGAGCTGAGGAACTAAACACTGGATCAAGTAGTCAAGTCCCAGTCCTTCCTAAAAGCAGGAACCTCGGTCGGCACATCTGGATCTTGCCCACCCTGCACAAAGCGGGGATCCAGCCAGGGGAGGCTATTGCCAAGGCTTTGTCACCTCTCCTGCCTCTGGTGGCAGAGGGAGGAAGAGGAACTGGCAAGGCGTGTCCAAGATGTTCAATCTCTTAGCATTGCACAGTAGAAGAAGGTGAAAGAGAAAAGAGCAGCCCACCGTGGGACGTTCCCTTAGACTTTTCTGACCCACTAGGGGACTAGAAGAGAAAATCCATCACCCAAGGGAACATCTGTAGCAGATGGATTTTCTCTACAAACACTAGAGGAATCTGAAAACCCATAGTAGCCGTAATGATGGCAATTTTGACAATAATATTCATCTTGGCTGAGGTCAGGAACACGCTTCTCGGAATGTGGAACATTCAGAGGGAGTTAGTCATATAAATCCAGACAGCAAAGCCAGCCACAGCATGGAAGATTTTACTACAGGTCAGGGTTAGAGCTATGGTGAACTCACAGTGCATTGGAAAGAAAATGTATTTACAGTGTCTCCGATTAGTACTCAGAGAATGCTCAAAGCTTTTGCACTTTTGGTAGAGGCTTTTTTAAAAACCCTATGCTTAGTTTACCACAGCATTTTGAAACTGATAAATCACATTCCCATCAAGCAGAAAATTTTATGCCAGCTGGATGTGGTTTCAGAAGCAATTTTTAAAGAAATGTCCTAGTCCAGATCCTTCAAGGATCCTGTGTTATGCGTATAGGAAACACTCACGCATTCACCTCTGTCATTAGCACTAACACCTCTCACCAAGTCCCTGCAAACAGTGCCCTGTTTGTGTGAAATCAGTGGCACCAATTTCAGCTGGATTTCCTTAAGCGCTTAAGTATGTGGTAGATAGTGGGAAAAAAAAAAGAAAGTTTAACTGGCACCACAACAGTGTTAAAGGGGGGATTAGTATGAGCATGTGCTTTGAATTCAGAGTAACAGAAGTAAAACCAGACGCGTTTTGTTTGGCATCTATTTCATGTCCCAGTGAAAATGGCATACCACCATTTGATTGGGCAAAAAGCCATCCAAACAGATGGTCTCCAGCAGCAGCAGCCAAGAGACCATGTATGAACATCAAATGTATTTGCAAAGGGCAGGACTCCAGGCTGCCAATGTCAAAATTGTTTTCCATTCCCATCTTCCATGCTGATGGCTAGCGGGACTATGCAGCTGGCCCAGGGACCAACCCAACATTGTGGGGAGGTTGTATGGTCAGGAGTTTTGCCAGACCTTTTGTGCCCACCTTCCTCTGGCCTTTTGGAGGAGGCCTTCATCGTATTGGCTTAAAAACCATCCTGGACACGACGTTTGGGTTTAAATAAAAGGGTGGGAAAAGCATGGGCTTTTGCTCCATGATTTTCTCAAGACCTGTGTAGGCATAGGGCACCAAACGTGCTTACGGAATAGGCACATCTAGGAGGCAAAGACACATTTCTTTAAGGACTAAACAAGCACAGACAAGCACGTTACTGTGCCAGCCACCATGTGTTGCAAGGAGAGATTTTTTTTTCAGTTCCCAATTAGCTGCTACTGAGCAAATCTGTTGCTTATGTTCCAGGGTTGTAGCTGATACAGATTATGAGTTTGGTTTGCAGATGTTCAGTTAATCCACTGCGGATCTGAATGAGCCCCAGCTCTTTCCTCTCCCAGTCTTCACACCCTTATGTGAAGGTGGAAATGTCATTCAGGGTCTGTTGAGCCCTTTGCAGTCACCAAGTATTTTCACCCTGTTGTACCCTTGTGGGCACATGCTTTGGTCCCCAGGAAAGACAGATTACAGCCAAATTCTGCTTCTCCTTCCCTTTTCTCATCCCGCTACAAAACAGAAGGTGTTTATACTGCCTGGCCAAACACTGCCCATCTATCACATAGCAGAAGAAAGAGGAGGCACTGTAATGTTAGTTCAGTGTGATCCCCACTGTGCCCATCAGTGCCTGGCATGGCCTGGCCTGGGGAGACCCACAGTCTTGAAACAGGAGTGGTGGCAGGAGTTGCTTCCAGTCAGCTCCTTGCAGTCACCTCTCTCGTGGGTGCACTGTGCAGAGATGGGACACCCCCGAGGCTGCCTGGCTCTAAGAGGCAATCCCCACTCCACACAGGGATCACTGGCTGGGGACAGGATTTCTCACCTCTTCTTCACCTCCTGTGCATTTTTCCACTCTATAGGAGCCTTTATCCTTTTGAAATACAAGAATACTCTGAAGTTCCTTTGGAGTTCACAGTGCTGAGGATCAGTCTCTCTCCTCAGGTTCATGGCTTAGCTGCTATCCACTGTGTATCATGGCGTTGTCCATCAAGGAGCTTCCTAGAGCTTAACAAGCCAGGCATGTAAGCTTCACAAGCATGCAAATATAGATATATGTATTCCAGATAACTTCTCTCATTGCTGAAGTCCAGCCACCCTGCCATGAATTGTGGCAATTTTTCAACAATGTGCAGCTGCATTTCAAAACTGTGTAGGATAGGAAGCGAAGGATACCTCATTTCAAGGAAACCCAACAGGAATCTGAGGTTGACTCCATAGAATTAATCCCACATGAATTTGTCTCCTGACCAGGTTAAATAGTTGGCAAGTGGAAAGGAAACGAGAACATATTTCATTAATACTAGGGCTTTAATTTGCTTATATTTGAACCCTTTTGTGTGCATGAACCTTGAAAATAGCTTGTGATTCAACATCAAATGCTTTTGTGCAATTGTCCTGCCAAGTGAAACTTGTATGAGCTCCATTGATGTTCCAATACCAACAATTGATACAATCTGGCTAAGCCCTAAATTTCCATTTCTTCTCTTTGAACATTTCCAATACTAAATAAAGTGTCAAAAATGAGATGGATCTATGAATATGAACCCCAAAAAAAGGGGTTACATGCACTGCTTTGTATATTCAGTGAATACCAAAAGGCCTTGAATCTGTCTGGGGTGCCAAAGTTAGTGCCAAACTAACTCCAAACAGCTTTTCCAATAGCATCTCCTCTCATCAAGGTCTCAGGTGGACCAGCTCTAGAAAATGCTGACAGGGTCAACCCAATGACACTTGCATCAAAGTCTTTCAGCACCATCTAGTGAACTGCAAGTTTGGTTTGGTGGTTTTGTTTTGGTTTTGGTTTGTTTTGGTTTTTTTTTTTTCCTGGCAGATCTGTGGGAATTCCTCAATCACAGATGGAATAAGTTTAGAGTCTGGGGCAAGAGAGAAGCAAAATAATGCCTCTGTCTGAAACTTCCGACTGAAAGCCATCAAGGAATAAGCCACAAACAGTCCATTTGTAGTGGCTTTTTTACTTTTCCCCTGTTTTGCTCAGGTTTGTTTGACTTAGCAACAGGCTTACTACAGTTACATTTTCTACAGTTTTGATTTTGTTTTTATTTTTTCCTTTTGGAATGAAGTAAGTAAGGATTATAGCAAAAACTGCATCAGCTCTGTGTACACGAAGCAGCACATTCTTTGTGAGTCTGACAAAAAGCCTCACTTATCACACTGGCAGATTTTTAAATCCTCTTTTTTTACCCATTTAAAACTAATACTGGAGAAGAGGGAAGTGAAACTTCACAGTTTCATCTTTCTTTTATGAAGTTTTATGGTTCTATCAATGATATGTGCATACTTAGCTGGCACACATAAACTAGCAACAGTGAAGCAATGACGTCTCCAGTTATACTGGTGGCCCTTCTTCTCTTGAGGGATTTCTCTTCTTTTCTTTTGTGGCAGGTTGCAACATTTTGGAGAAGGTTGTGCTGTCAGCATCATGCTTAAGGGATCCACAGCAGAAATTTCAGCTTTGATCTTTCACTGGCTTCTTTGCATTTCAGTTGGAATACTTACTGCACACGTGCGCGGTTTTCCCTTTTAAATTCTTCTTCCAGTGGGCACAAGGGTGCACGGCTTCCCTGAGCCTCCTGGGAGTTTGCGTTTTCGAGCTTTCCAGGGCTGTGCTGCCACCTCCCGATCAAACCTGCGGCCTCCCCCGGCTGTCCCTTGCAGGATTGTCTGGAAAAAGGCTTTGCCCATTCCGGGAAGACGAAGAACATTTTCTGAATGTAAGTTTTCAGGAAATTCAACCTAGATTTTTAGGAAGGCTTTTTTTTTTTATTCTTCTTTTTTTTTTTTTGACGTGTCCGAACACACGTTTTTTGATACACACACTATTTGCCCATATCCAACGTACAAGTCTGAGGGTCTTTGTCCTCTATCTCCTCCCTTTTCCCCACCGAAAGATGCGACTTGCATCTTTCTCTTTTCAAGCGTGGCACCAGCCGCCTTCCTGCCACTTCTTCTTCCTCTTACCGCTTTTTCTTTCTCAACCCACCACGCCAAAGGCGCTTTTTGGGTTCCCCGCAGCAACGACACCGTGAGGTCTCACGTGGAAGATGGCAGCACCGGCCCCCGCGGGCAATCAAGGGTCCTCCGCAAGCGGAGCCCGGCTCTCACTACGGATTTAGAAAAACTTCTGCCGGCCATGAGACCGCCCCTCCGCTGGCAACCTCCGCGGAGCCGGCTGCGCTCCCGCTCCGCGCCCTTTAACGCGACCGCTCCGCGTTCCTCCGCACCGCGCCCGGCCGGGGGGAGCAGCGCCGCGCCGCGCCCACCAGGGGGCGCCTCGGAGCCGAAGCGGCATCGCCTGCGCTGCTTTAGCTTCTCTAGTGCTTTATGTTTAGAGAGGAGAGTTGAGTTGAGTTGAGTTGAGCTGAGTTGAGTTGAGTTAGTGAGTTGAGTTAGTGAGTTGAGTTAGTTTAGTTTTAGTTGTTGTTTAGTTTAGTTGTTTAGTTTAGTTGCCTGAAGGCAAAAAGCCCTACCTACAGCTGGAAGATCTAGGACTGCATTTTGTAGTAATGATTTAAGGGACACACTTGCTAGCTTGAACAAGTAAAATGTTAACTGTCTGGCTGTACATTTGTAATGGCAAAGCATTTCTGTCTAAATATTCAGTGGCTTTCCAAAACCAGGGTGGTATTTATTCTTTACCTTCCTTATTTATTCAGGTTTATTTATCTCAATACATGAACCATTATTGGAAAATGGTTTTAGCAATAAGGCATGAATTTTACTACTAAGTTCTTTCTAATACAGGAGTAAAGATTAATGGTAGCATACCATTTCTCTTATAGTATGTTTTCTGCCACTAATGTAATGGCAAGTGGAATAGGAGACAGGTGGTGGTATCTATAAACTCTGCTAATGGCCCCATCAACATATGTTTAATGTATTCTAAACTATACTTCACATCCTACTGTTACTAGTACATTTCCTCTGGCACCTCTTCTCAACAAAGAAATTTGGAGAGGAAAGGAAACATTAATAAACCCAAAGTGTTTAATTTAAAAGCAGATAAAAAGTTTAACACTGCTCATAAGAAGGCTTATTTGACAAGAGATCAGCTCATCACAGACATCAATAATTTTGTTGCCAGCATTAGCAAAAGGCTTTGACAAACCAAAGGCTTTTTAGATACAGTTATGGCCTTTCTACTGTATTTGGTGTTTGATCATGTCATGCAACAGCATTGCCTTCTAATGGATTGCAAAAGTCATGAGACAACCCTGGGTAAATGTTTGTTTGCAAGAAAAAAGGTCAGGTCTACAAAAACAGGTTTTCCACTGCTTAGCTTTTTAAAACATTTCTTACTCTGCTAGAAATGTGCTTTGTTTTCTAATGCACAGGTATATTTCAGGTTGAATTCAGATGCCTTGCTTTTTGGTGAGGCCTTGAAGAAGCCTGTGCTGCCATTTCCCATCCAAACTTTCAGAGGGTGAGCTTTGGGTGGTGACAACTTGCCTTCCTCCTCCTCCCTGCACCCGAGGAGCCACCTGCACAGCAGGGCCCTAATCCCTGGCAGCAATCACCAAGTGCTCTGAGAGCACCAGTAACAGTGATGATGGCACTGACAGTTCTTGTGCCAGCAGTATGTATTCAAAGCCTTGCCCAATGTACTTGGATTGAAATCAGCCATCTTCAGAGTGCACAGGTCCCACAAAGAATTACTGATGCAAGAATAGTCTCCTGTGAGTGTGTGAAGTCAAGATCCTGGTCATTAGGACCAAATTTTTTCTGATCTACTCATTAAATCCCTACCGAAATCAGCATTTAGTGTGGCAGGGAAAAGCAGAATTTGGATGCCACGGCCCGCAGAGGTTATCCTGAATGTGCATCGTGTGAAACAGCTCTGTTGAGCAGCCTGGCTTAACAGCACTGGTACACTTGACCACCAGGAGCACTTTGAAAAACATGATAATGCTATGTTAGCACATTTTCCCGGTGATGTGCTTATCCCACAATGGCGACAGCCAAAATTCCTGGCTGAACTGTAGTATTCAGAACGTGCCTCTGATTAGCAGTATGTACTCTAAGCTGAAATCACTCAGATCAACCTATTTTTGCATACTCATTTCAGAATACAAGGGCATTTGCAAAAGTGGGCACTTGATGTGATGTTGGGGCAAAGAAACAGTCAGTTGTAAAGTGCCAGTGCAGGAGAGATGAGGAGCACTTAGGTACCCAAACCCAGGTGGACTTTAGGTACTCAGACTCTTAGGTATCACTGTGTGATTTACCTAATGTACACCTGTAGGCATCATCTCCACACAGAAGGCAGCCTCGGTCCTTAGCTCCCATTGGGGTTCAGAAGGAGAAGGAGGTGATGCTTTCACATCTTCTCTCTCAAAATACCTGCCTGGACAAGGGAGGGCCCTGGGTCAACTTCCTCTCCTGTTGGAGAAGAGTCTCACTCCCAGAACTGGGCACTGAGCATCAGGCCCAGAGGTTCTGGATGAGAACAGTCATTAAAGAATTACCATCTTAAATGCAGAATTATCCCAAGACCAGACATGGCATTTGTGCACCACATGCACTGTAGGGCCTGGACTAAGATTTTCTGAAATGCCATGACCGTGCCTCATTTCTTTGGATTGAATTCCTAGTTGCAAGTACATGCTTAGGGTAAAAAAAGGAGGTAAGCATGAGAATAAAAGGAAGTACTAGAAATTCAGAAGATCTTTACAATGTACTCTTCAGGGATATTTGTTATTATAGATAGTGACAAACACATTTATTCTCTTATTCTATGAAAACTGAATATCTTCTATTCACATAAAGAAATCATTCAAATTGGTTTTGTGTTGTCAGTGCTATGCCAGAGTCATGCTGTGATTTTTAACAGAACACTAATTTATGGTTTGTTCTGTTATTACAGAGCATCAGTCCCACGCTAATGAAATCAAGCACTTCAGCCTGCACTTAGTCTTAAATGCAAGTCAATGAATCTACTCGTATATGTAAAGTTAATTTAATAAAAGCAGGATTGGAATATACAGCAATCCGCAGCATCAGGCTCTAGGAATGTTTCCTCTTTCCTCTTAATAATTAAAGAGGATTTTCCTTTTGATTCACTAGGGTGTCCCTCCCCACCCCCATTTTAGTCAGTGCAGCTGTCTGTCCTGAATGCTGCTGTTTATTAAGAACCCAAAGGAAACAGATCAGCTAGGCCTGTAGAACTCTTTTTTGACTTAGCAGATATGATCTTAGGCACCCAAAGTTACTCTTCATCTCTCAGACACTGTAAAAAAAAATTTCTAAATGAGTTACAGGACTGTGAGAACTCCCCTGTGTTGTAGTATCACTGCTGGAGCCCATTTTCCCTCTTGCTTCAGCTTCTAATTTTGCTTAGGGGTCAGTGAGAGTGAAAGTGGTAAGACAATCTGTTGAAGATGATCCCCATTTGTCTGGTTTTGCTTTTACTTCCATGAATCTGTATCTCTTGTCACCAGCTTGCCAGACCCTGCATGTATGCATCCAGCAGTGCCTCACAGTGCTTCATCCGTGGTGTGGATGGTATCGTATGCTGTGTCATGACAGAAGCAGATGGTACCAGATTTAATACATTGTTAACGAAGCAGAGCCAGACTTCCTCTGACTCTTTCAACTCCATGTTTGAGTTGATGTTTTCAGGAGATCTAAGCCAACCAAGGAAGGGTTCATCACTGTTAAAGAATATGTAGAATGCATATGCACTCAGTGAAGACCAAGACCAAGGCTGTCAGCTGCAAGAGCACAGCTTAGTGGGACATTCCTACAACATGCTGTACAGAGTTCCTGCTTTCCCTGCATATGAAAAATCAAATCTGTGCCATTTGAAATCACCCCCAAATTTTCCTTTCCCTGTGCCTTCCCCTGTCCTGTAACTTTTTCTATAAAACCCATAGTCAAAAATAAAACTTTGCTTATTTCCCCAAATTTTATTTTCATTTTATATATAAATAACATCACTTCCTCATCTTTCTTACCTCTGCATTCATTCCTGGCAAGGTGCTAATAATTGTCTCAGTTGTACGCTCGCAATATTGGACTTTACCTACAACCTTGCTGAGCCTCAGCTTGCAGTATAGTATTGCAGTTTGTTTCCTGAGGGTTGTTTGTGGCTCTCTCATAGCCGCCCATTGATACTGAAGCAGAGATGGTTAACAAATACAAGCTGGGAAAATCAGTCGATCTTCCGTTTGCTGAAGGCCTGATGGAGAGCTATACTGCAGTAGCTAATGCAAAGTTCTGGTTAAACATTGTCCTACCGTTTGCACTATACCGTCTGTTGTTTTTACACTAAAGGCTTAGCAGAGGTTGGAGGCAGTATTGACTTTGTAATTAAACTATTTTAACTTCAGGATTTTGTAATCACCGTACTTAAACCATCTGTTATGGTACATGGGCGACTTCCCAACCCCCCGCTCCACCCCTTCTCTCTGGGAACAAAACACCATGAAGTTTTTAATTGCAAAGCCCCTCTTAGGATGAGAGTAGAAAGGGAAAATTAAAATAATTTGACTGACTGACTGCTTGGCCCTCACCAGCGTCTCAGCTGGGAGAAGTAAGGAAAGGGGACGGAGTCTGAGTTTTAACACTATAAAGCCTGGCAAATGGGGTTGTTCATATGGAGAACCACCGACCTGTTTGTGCTCAGGGAAAAAAAAAATGAACAAAACCAAACCAACCAACCAAACAAACAAACAAAAGGCAAAAAAAACCCCCAGAACAAAACCAAAAAACACCACCACCAAAAAACAGAAGAAAGGGTTAAGGCAGAAGACAGAGAAGCTGGTTTTGTGAAGCTATCTGTGTCTGTTGATCTACCTGTATACCTCCCTTGCTGACCAGGACATCCAACATGTTGTATCTGAAACTCTTGATGCTGCTTAAACAGTAGCACCACTGCCTGTATAATCTTGGACAAATCCCTCAGGATTTGCCTACTCCTTGCAGGCTGCACTAAGTCAGTATGGAGAGAGCCATAACAAATGGTTCCAGGGGTATAATGATCCATCATTCCCAGTAAAATGAGCATTAGCAGTTGGCAACACCAAATTCTGGAATTTCATCAGTGTAACTAATTTGATGCAAAAGAGATGATCTTAGCTGAAGCAGTTATGATTGTCATACTGCTAGGTATTAAAACCTGGGCTGTATTTCTCTGCATCAGTAAAACAAATTAACAGCCTCTTGTCCTTTCTGCCAGTTGCGTGGAATTCTTTTGTTTTGTTTTGTTTCCCCATCTCGGTTTGGTCTGCAGTTTCTGCACATCCAAATGCATGCTGAGCACGTGTTCAGACAAAGTAGAGTTTGCTATTTTACAAATCTAAAGTTAATCAGAAGTCTGGATTCTTTTTTCCTGGTTTGCTGCTCTGAATTTAAGTCACTAGGTCAGACATCTTTGTGTGCCCCTTAGTTAAAAATGTATTTAAATTTCGCTTTGGCTTGCCTCAGTTTAGTGTGTTCACCTACATTTTCTTACTGATAGTCAGCTCGGCAGAGATTTTTGACCAGTTCATGAGAGAAACTCTCACGTCCTGTCACATAAACCTGACACACTGAAAAAACGAGAGAGATACAAGCGGTAGGGAATCTTCCGAGCAGTACTGAGCAGAACTCACTTTTTGCCTCTTGTTCTATTTTGCCAAAGAAGATTTTTCTTCAGGACAGATAAAAGTGCTAAATCACATAGCAAACGGTCTTTAAACCTTAAAGATCAAATTTTCTCCCACGTATCATGCCCATCACATATTGTGTAGTCCTACACTTTGATCTCAGCCCAAGTTTATTTGGCATTACAGCTTCTGAAGTTCTTTTTGGGGACAGCAGATCAATCAGCACTTGAGAGAGGCAGATTTTTGCTGTTAAGCACTGCAAGCACACCAGGACTCCTGGGGCTGCATTTGTGCACGTAGAGGGCTGGCCACCCTTTAGTGTGCCTTACATAGCCTGCCTCACCAACTTGCTTCATAGACCTATCTCAGGAAAATGATTTCTTCAAAATTCCTGGAGGCTGAAAGAAAATCGGTCAATGTGGTGTGATTGGTGGGTGAGAAATTCCACTTAATTCAAACATGTCAGACAGCAATAACTGTTATCATTGATACCAGGTTTCCCTGATTTCTTTCTCCTTTGTAAAGAAATGGCATATTTCTATTTATTTCCTTTCCTAAACAATGAGGTAGTTGTTGTGAAAAAGTGTAGCATGTCAGCTAGTGCTACCATAGGCCAGTGACATAAAGCAAGACCACTCCAATCATGCCCACCCCCACTCATGATTTTTGTTTGTGTCTCTGTGGCTCTTCAGCGTGTGCTTGTCTGGAAAAGCCTCTTTTGTTAATACCAGTCATCAGGAACTGCTGAGTGCACAACACTTCAGAGAAACTGTTACTTGAGAAACTAAATTCAGATGTGGAAGCCTTACCTTACCTTTCTGATTATCAATAAGCTGAAAGAATGGAGACTAGCATTTTCAGATATTGGACCCACAGTTGCATGGAGGTTTTTACAGGTTTTCATATGTTCTGCTCAGCATTGCAAGGGTGAAGGTCTGTTTCTTTAAAGATAAATATGTAAGTATTGCCCTAGAAGTAAGTTTTCTATAAATTAGGTGCCTGGTTATTTTTAGGAGGTTACTTATAGGAATAAGGATTAGATCCTCTTGTATATCAGAAGCTCTTTGCACCCGTCAGTGTTAGTGAAACCAACCACCAAACTCTATTTTCAAAAATGCTCGGGCACTTGTTAGCTTATGTCCCGGGTCACCTCTCAGCTTAGCCCCCAGGACATGTAACATATAGCCAGATGCTGATTAAATACACCTTCAGCACTGCACACTATCTGGATATCATCCAAAAGAGCAAACACTATGATCAACTAGAATAGCTCAGTATCAAACTTTATCTGTGGCTCAGTTCATTCCCAGTACTATGGACTAAGTCCATTTCAGTCTCATTCTCAATATTTTACTCTTTTAAAAATTAATTTCCCCAGAATTTTCCATATACCCTTCATTTTGAATGAAATTTACTTTTTAATTTTATAAGGAACTTAATGGTGTAGGTAATTTTTTATATTCTATGTTTTAAATCCTTAAAAATTGCCCATACTATCAATTCTACAACGACGAGTGTTTTGGTAGTTTCAGAAATGGAGCTAACAGAAAGAGAACGTTTACATCTAGGCCACTGACAGTAGTAGTTCATCAGCTCTTTTTCAGGAGTCAGAAGCTGGACAACTGCTATCCGAAGCACGCCTGAAGAATAGCCATTTGATCTCTAAAGTTAAAGCACTTACCAAGAATTGAAAGTTGGGGGCTGTCAGAAACTTTCAGCCACAGTGGATTGGGTGTGGAGGAGGAGAGATCCAGTATTTCACTCAGTGGAGGGCACACCTACATGGGAAAAAACCTGTAGAGTCAAAGATGCTATTAGAGGATGCTATTTATCTGGGCTAATTTTTGAAGCCTGGTCACACTTTGAAGATGAAGCTTGGTAAAGACCATATTGGAGAGAAAGGAAAGGCTGTTTATTGTCCACCTCTGTATTACGTACAGTTGGTATTTTTACTGGAGTGGAGATTTTCTAAAATACAAAATTTTGATTAAATTTTGAGTGATGTCTGTGTATCTTGATGTGAAACAGGTGACTAACCAATAAAGTCAGCTTCTGAACAAAACTGAATTATACGAGAAAATTAAATATGACAAGAATTAAAAGACATATAATATCAAACTCTAAATGTACAATTGCACTGTCTCTTTTTACTGTAGCAACCAGGGCACAAGGGCAGTATGAACATGTGGCCCTTTATTTGATCAAGGATAATAATCAACTAAGCCAAAAGAAAGGGAAGTAGATTTTCCTAGTTCAGCTGCTAATATAATCTTTGACATGTTTCCTATTGTGTAACCATTTCTCCGTGCAGCATTGTAATCTGCAGCCATTGCTAAATGAGGAAAAACTCTGCAAATAACAAAGAATCCAAAAGGTAGAGAAATGGTATTTGGTGTCGTTCATTATGCAGTGGCCCTGATATTTTGCCTTCCCCCATCCCAGCCCTGCTTTTCTCCTGTTTTGCCTGCTCATGCCTCCACGGGCAGGCTCAGGTCCTGGTGAGAAGTGATTCTACCGAGCCTCGTAATTTCTGCAAAAGTCTGGTGTCCATGGAAGCATCATAGTTTGTGGTAGGATCTCCCTCTTTCCTGAACTTTCACCATCCCAGTGATGTTGATTACTTGAGGTCTGATCATTAGCAGTGATGCTACTAGTATCTTTAGAGGCTACAGATCCTACATTCCTTCCATTAAGGATATCATTCTTGTCTTGGGCAGTGAAAGATGCATCTCTTTTCCAGCAAATGACTACTAAGACATACACTGATGGTGGCTTACACAGCTACTGACCTAGTCTTAGCCTTTTATTCCCTTAGCTGAAGCTAATGTCAGTGACTCTTAATAATTTCAGTAATGAGCATAGATTTTTGCAGGTCTTAAATCCATAATCAGTTCAGATTAATTTCTTCATGATGGCCTGCACCCCAGCCATGACTTTGAACTCCTCAATGCCAGCCTCAGAAGCATGATTGCCAATGTGGTCTCCATCACCTAAACCCTAAAGATAGTCTCACTCATTTCTTCTAGACCTGGATTTAACCTAAATGGTTTATCTTCTTTCATTTCCAAATGAAAATTTTACATCAACTTTAAGTCTACTCCTAAGACTAGACCTTGAAGGAATCATAACTAGATCACATGGTCTGGCAGTGCGTTTCATATAATCTCAAGAACTTCTGCTAAATGCAGAAGCAACCCACTTTCACCAGTTCCTGCCCACGTAAATCTTAATTCCAACTAGAGTATTATTCTATGTTGGTCTCCCTACATTCTGTTTTATCTAGAACCGAGCATAGTTTGTGGGTCCCTCTAAGCAGCAGCATTAAGATGAGCTTGATGTCCACTTCTAAATCCAACAACTACTCATGGTCTCAGATTCACGTTGACCTAACTCCTAAAGTTAACCCTAAACCAAAGCCAGCTCAGACTTGAGCTCCACCCTGGGTACATCACTAAGAAGAAAGCAGGAAACTTTCCTGAATTAACTACATTAAGTTAAACATACCATGCAGGCCCTACTGGCAAAAGCCATAAGCTAAGATCAGGCTTTGTTCAGGATCATCCAACACTGAATCCAAGCCCATAAACCCAGCTGTAGCTGTTCCCAAATCCCACAGAGTTCATCACAAAATCTAGACCTGTCAGCTGTTTCAGACAGGTAATTTGGTATAGCTACACAGGCTGTTTACAACAGTCATAAGACCAATACTAACCAGCTCATCCTTGCCCAGATTCCATCCCCAAGGCTAATATCAAATTTAATTCCATCCCTAAAGCTAGATTAGTGATTCTAGTTAAACTGTAGCCCAAAACTATTTATACAAGAGGCTGTTACTTATAACCTGAGGCATATCAGCCCTAAAACTAACTATCTTCCCAGTTATCAAAACCAGGTAAGGCCTCCTACAGTACCAGATCTAATTACTAGCAGCCAGCCTCAAAATTTTCAGTTTATCTTGACATCCCCTTTCGTTTTAGTACAGTAGGTTTGACTGCTGTGGGACTCCCAGCCTGTAGCAGTACATCCTCATCCAGAGGTATGGCACTAATGACCTGTATCATTACTTTTGTGCTTCTACAGATTCTTGCATTTCTTTGATCTTTGGTTCTGTTTCTAATGGATTTAGTTTCTTTAGTGACAAATATCTGCTTTTCCAAGTGTGATAACATCTCTGCAGTTTTCTTTAAGTGCTCTAAGAGTGGGGGTTTTTGCCATTGTTTCTTCTCTGAACCAGTGTCTCCATGAGCCTAAAGTCCACTCAGTTCTGATCCCACTCTGAGGGAATCAACACTGTGCTGCATTATATAAGGCACCTGTTTCTGTTCCAGTGTATCTGTGATCTTCTAATACTCTGCCTTAAACATAAGGTTCTGCTAAATGGCTCTCTCTACCTGTTGCACTGCAGGCTCCTTTCCTCTGTGTCCATTGATCGCCCACGTACAAGATGGAGATAGCTGGGAGGATGCTGATCCAAGCAGTAGGATGCATTTGGCATGTGGGATGACAGTATGACACACAGCTTTATATTTTACAAGCAATTTCCCTGTGTTTTCACTACACATTTAAAGGTAAAGGCAAATTTTCTTTTGCTATTTTTGAGTCTGGGGCAAAATTCACATGGTCTTAATTGCCCTCAAAGAATTGCACTTCTCTTCCAGCATGAATTCTGCAGTGGTAGACATGGCACAATCGGTTCTTCTCCCATATCACTTCATCTTGGTTGATATAATTTGCACTAGAACCAATTTTACTTCAGAAGTGGAAGCAGATTTGACTTGTTCATCCATCTCTCTTGACTTTTCTAGCACCAGCTCCAATTCACTGATACTGGCAAATAGATCAAAAGGATTGAATTTTTAATTTTTCTTCTGCTTTTTTTTGGTTTCCTTTAGGCAATATTCATTTGACATGGACTGTACTCAATATGTGCAATTTTTATCACAGACCTTCTTGTATGCATATATTAAAAGCAACTTTTTAATGCATCCACAAAAATGCAGCTGAGCTGAGTAATATTAGACCACCAAGTGCTGACTGCATTGATTCTTCATACTATTTGCTGTAATGCTGCTATACTATTAAAAGGCAAAAGTTTTTTTTCATATGGGTATCAAAAAAAACCCCAAAACACTATTAATGATTTCATATCCTACAGACAAAACTTGATTAATTCATCGAACCACATATTTGCCTGAACTAATGAGTCATTAAATGGAATTTTGTCATTTGGTTTTGCTAATTACAATTATTACAGGCTTGGTTTGTTCTGCAACACTATGGGAGATTTCCCTTAACTGACTATTAGAGTAATAGAATATTTTTTTACTGCTCTTTGCTCTTGATAATGAACTGCAATTTACAACAGTGTGATACTTCATACTACTCTGTGTTTTGCAGCAATAACGAGAATCTGCACATTTAATGGTATATGTATTGTTTCTTATCTCAGATAAAGTGCAGATAAAATAATTTATGAAAAAAAAAACCACAAAAAAAAACAACTCACAAGGCAAAATCGTTCACATGGCAAAAGAAAATGACTGGAAATGATGCATATAAATCACATATGAGTCACTACGTACCAGGAACTGTGCTTTTTAGGTAGGACCTGATGGACTAAGACCCTGTCTGCTAGTGGCTGCCTACTTCCTCCAAATGCTACATATGCTTTCATGTAAGTTCAACAGTCTGGAAGTTTCCAGCTTAAAGTGATTATTTATGCAGTGCCATTTGTCAGCAGAGGGAGCAAAGGATTTCAGGATAGTGACATATTCCTTACCTTCAAACTCCCCCATCTTATCTCACATGAAATGGATCTATATCTCTTCACTGACTATAGAGGTGACATGCTTAGATAGGGAACCTGACCTTTAGAGGACTAATTTTAAGAGAAAATATATCATGTTCTGAATAATCATGAAGAAATCACTCTTTTGCAGTACTTGCTGTAAAGCCTTGCCCAATAAGTCTATTTGTTTGAACAGTTTTTATTACCACTGCATGTCATCAGGAATTTTTATTGAAACAAAAACTTTCTTGCATCATTATGGCATTTTTGGTCACAGCGTAAGACTTCACCCTGGATTAGGAAGCGATTGAGCTGAAATCTTCTACATCTCAATTACTGAACTATGGTGATTCATTTCTGCATAAAGTATTTCATATCAGTAATTATTCATAAACTAGGGCAGTCGATGCTCCTTATTATTTTTCTCCTACAATCAGACTTCTCAGGATAGAAAACACTAAAGGAATTTACACAGGATTAGAAATAAAACCTTCATCATGGTATCATCCATTTTCTTCCACCAAAATTATCAGCATATATTCAGTGGACTGAAAGGGAACATGGACATCAAAGAACTTCAGACGACTGGATTTAAATCCAAATCTGAATCTGATGGTGAGACAGTCTGGTTATAAAATAACACCTATTATTTCATGAATGTATAGCAAGAAGCTTGTTTTGTAACTTGTTTGTTCACTTCTCTGTCCTCTTTATACCATTACTGAATGTTCTTCACCTGGCTTCTCCAGAAACACACATATTTGGATAGAAAATTAGACATGTTTGTATACAGAATATCATGACACTTTTTTTTTTTTTACTTTTTTTTTTTTTTGTTACTAAAATACCTGATCTGGAGGGTTGTAATATTTTAAAATCATCTTTACTACTTTTGGTCTCAGTATATGCAGTTGCCCTTAAACCCATGAAAGTTGATGAACATCTTTTTGTGGACTTCCACCAGTAGAAATTTTGGGCCCATATCACAAGTGATTTTGACATCCCGTGACATTTTGTGGCATAGTTTTATTTGTTTCAGTTATCCAGCTACAGCAGCATGCTACTGCAATTAGCTAGATTATGATATTTGCATGGTTTGTTGGTTTTATTTGGAGAGAAAGTTGTTTATTTTAAAAGGAAGAAGAAATTCCCACAATATGTTTTATTTTTCTTCCTGAGGACTTCCACTTACATAAGTAGGCACTAAATATTTGAAATTTACTTTCCAGAGCACAATAGTAAAAAACTTAAGAATTTGGCTTAGTTTCATTTAAAACAGTGAAAGCTGACCTTGTAAACATTTCCATAGGAGGTAGGATACATATATTTGACAATCTGTCAAATAAGAGAAAGTAAACAGTTACTCTGTGGTCCTAATAAATAATGAGCAACACAGGCATTAAATAAGCATTTTTATCAAAAAAAAAAAAAGTGAAAGACTAAAATAGTATTTTTAATAAATTAGGAAGAGATGTAATAATTTCTTTACAACTTAGTCTAGCGTGCAAGAATCACTGTCTCTTTCTGCTCACCCTCAATTTCTGACTGAAAAGCTGTAATGGTGAGAACAATCCTGAGTGATTCACAAGCAGGACCCAATTTTAATGTAGCTATTTTTTTGTGTGTGTGGAGGGCTGCTAATCTCTCTAAAATAGCTCCTTTAACACCTAGATGTAATACTTCTCTATTCCACCAGCGTGAAGGGGATTGTCCTCAGAGCCTTCATGTCTGGATTTGGAAAGTAAGCTTAAAGCACTGACATGTCTCTCCCAGCTAGGTTCCTCCAGCAGATGCTCCCATGAAAACAGTGTTGATTGGTGGTAAAGATGACACCATATCTCTGCTTGACAGGCCATGGGACTCCAGATTTTCCTGAGAAGGGACCTGATTAGATGTTCCATACATACACTGGGAAGATGTAGTTTGCATGCTTGAAGCTGTGGGGAAAAAAGGTTACCATTATTGCACTTATCTATTGAATTTAACAAAAAATGCTGTAATTTCATCTGATGGAAAACCTTATGTACTAAGCACACCATCAACAAATGTCAACAATTCTAGACTTCACTCATTTTGCCTATATTTCTATAAATTTTCTTCAGTGGCTCCTCACACTGTCAGGGAATAGGTCAAAACCCATGTATATTTGAACCTGAGTCAAAATCCAGCTACATGCCTGAAGTTCATGGCTCGCATATGAGCCACCTTCTACGAAAAATGTGCAAAGTTATTTTATGTGAGTTATGTTCATATTTCCATATCTTGCACCATTCAGGTCCATATTTGCTGGCACCACTTGGCACATATCACCACAGAATACAGAAGATACTTGATGGGCACAGTCCCTCAGTAGTGATGCTGCAGTTTTTTTCCCCCCTCCTTAGCATCCTTTAAAGAACTAAGCACTGAAATCTTGCAGAGCTTTAATGAGTCAAGTAACATCTGATCTTCTGTGCAAGGTTAACAGGTAAGTAGAAAGCAGTAAGAAGAGGTAATCTTGTGGGGAAACAAACAGTGCCCTAGCTTTTATCTTCTATGCAACCCCTTTTAGAATGTAAGACCAAACTCATCTTTGGGTTTAGGTAATTTCACCTAAAATTCAGTCAATGGAGCTTTGCCTAATGCAGAATTGTTGAAATATAGGACAGGAAGGGACTATACCAGAGGAAGTACATATCTAGACATCCCAGCTCATTTGATCTCTTTGCCAGTGAGTATCCTTAAGAGCCCTTAGAAGAGCCTGGTCCATTATTGGTTCACTTAATAGTTAGAAAGTGTTTCCTAATAGGGTTTTTTTCTGCAATTCAGGCCAATCACTCCACTCCTCATAGACAATGGATCATTGCCCTCTTTATGGGAACAAAGAATTATTAAACTCCCTGACCTGCAATTTGAAAGAAAACATCTTATGATCTATCCTAGCTACTGAGCTATTTTATCTCTCTATTGCATCACATATACCATATACGTGAGCTACAGTTTAATACTCAGCACTTGTTAGGATGCTAAAGCCTTCTTAGGTTTTCCTCAGTCGTTGGCTATACTTACACATGGGAGTCCGACAAACAATTGAAGGTGAGGAGTCTATGTAGTATGAGCCTGTTTGTTTTCTTCCACTGTCATCTAAGATATTCAATGGATCATGAATATCATTGTATGATGGCAATGATCGAATGCTGCTTACACTGCTGATTACAGAAACATGTTGATCCACCATTGTTCCAAGTCTGTGAGATTCAGGATAATTTATGTTGTTTCCATAATATCCTGTTGACAGGAGATTGGAAAAAAACAGAGTGAAACTACCGTTGAAGAGAAAGGGTAGGGTAGGAGCCTGTGATAACCTGGAACAAAAGGTAATTGTTAGCGGCTGAGTCCTTTGAGAATAAGATTGTTTATGTACACATACAGTGCAGTAACATCAGTCATATTCAGTGACTGACCCAAAAAGAGGGGTGGTAACAAGGGAGGAAAAAGATACTAAGAGTTCAGTTGTGCCTTCAGTACAGAATTCTCTTCTATTCTAAGTTCAGAATCAAACAGCAGCCTGCAATCGGTGGCCATAGCAAACACCATGGGGGCTCCTACCCACTTTTCAGTGGTCCCTTCTGAAGCTCACAGTCAAAGAAATAGTATACAGGGAAAGAAAATCTGCATGAGAATACATACTTACTGCATACACAAATCCACATAAAAGCAACACTTCCACTGTGTCTTTCCTCCAGAAGAGGGAGGCATTTTTGTTTCTCTCTGAAGCAGATTGTGACAATAACTTTACATTTTAAGCATGAGAAACATTAGGGCCAAAGTTTTGAACTAATACTAAAGCACAGTTTTATACTTAGTTTCACCACCCTGACCGTGACTAGAATAGTATTATGCTGAACCCAGAGGTAAGCTATCTTATTTCATAGTAGGAGTTTGGGGGGCTTTTCAAGAGACTGTTAAATCACAAGGGTACCCTGGTTTTGTTTCCTTCATGTAAGACATGGCGATGGTGCCGAAGGAAGACTTGCATAGGTGCAGCAGATGCAATTAAGGGCAACTGAGGATTTGCCAGAGGAAAATAAATCTTTAAATAGCTTGTTAAGATGCTTTACAGTCTCTGTGTAGCATCAGAGAAGTGGAAAACAGGAAGGTATAAATAAGAGCTGAAAAACATCTTCAATAGGAAAAAGGAGCAAAAAAGTGTTTTACTCCAGCAAGGAAAGAGAAACAAAAGAGAAAAACAAAATATATATGAATACCGTTGGAAGCATTAGCAGGATATGCTGCTCCTGGGCATGTAGACACTGAGTTGCTCAAGAAATTGAAATTCCCAGTATTCAGAAACTGCATATTGTGTGTGTCCTGAGACACAGATGAGGGACCATAGCTGGAAGGGGATCTGGCATTGTATGGAGACACAGCACAACTGTTGCTGAAGTAATCTCTGGAGAGCTGCTGTTCAGTCAAGGCATTGAATCGGCTGTGCTCTGCTCTGTGGTGGTAAACTCCTGAAGTGGAATGGGCCTGAGTTCTGAACATAGCCTGGTAATTGGAATTGTTTCCATAGTAATTCTGATTAGTTTGTGACAAAGTCTGGTAAAGGGGTTCTGAGTAGGAAGAGCACTGTGAATGTGTGGATAACACTGGACCTACACTTGGAGGTCTCACAGCCATTGGCCCCTGATTGATAACACTTCCTCGGCTGACCATGGCTGGTGAAATGGGTGGAGTCATCAAGTGACCAGTGCTTTGAGACAGCTCCATCTGACCTGGAATGAATAAGCATTAGTGGTGATTAGTGTTCATACTTCAGTATTGCTGAACAGAGCAGATCTGTTATGACATTAACTCCCTAGTGAAGTGTAGGTTACCATTTGAAACCTTTACAAAGGGTATCCATTGGCCCCCATCTAGACAAAATGACTTGTTTAATTCATGGCTTCAGGCTATAAAGCTTTCCACTTTCATTCTCCAGCTTGGAGGTTGCCACATTCAGTGGGAAATTCTAGCAGTTATAAGCCTCCCATGCTCCAGGTGTTACTGTTCATTCTCTCCTCACAAGAACCTCACCAAGCCAAGAGGTATAGAGTAGCTTCACCATTGTTCTAAGAGGATCTACTGGCAGGGCTCTACAATTACTGCCTTCTGTAATTCGGCAAGGAGGGTGAGCTCGTGGAACATTATTTACTAGAAGCCTTTATAAAGTCACGTATATTAAGGGCAGGTAGCAAGGGGTAATGGTTCTAAACTAGAGGAAGGTAGGTTTAGACTGTAAGAAGCTTTTTGTTATGAGGGTGGTGGAACACTGGAACAGGATGACCAGGGAAGTGGTGGAGGCCTCAACCCTGGAGACATTCAAGGTCAGGCTTGATGAGGCTCTGAGCAACCTGATCTAGTTAAGGATGTCCCTGCTTACCGCAAGTGGGTTGGACCAGATGACCTCTAGAGGTCACTTCCAACCCAAGGCATTCTATGATTCTGGGATAAATGCGTACGGACATTGTTCCTCCTATAGCAATGTGTTCCTGTACAGCAAAAGACTAACAAGAAAATAAGAGGAGAAACTAGAAGAATTGATAAATACCTGTCAGCTGCATATTCTCACCGTCTCCATTGGTGAAGGGGTTCAGACCAGAAGGTACACTGCTGGGCTGGCTGGCTGACAAGGACACATAGGTTTGCTCCACTAGGCACTCATTTTTGACTGAAGTGTCAATGGGCAGAGGAGCAGCTTTGTTACGATTTGCTAAGAAGCAAGAGCTTGGAGATGCAGTAAAGGTGGCTTTGCTTGCATCTGGAAGAGTAAGTGAAAACTATTGGTGGCTGTTATGTATGCTCATTGCACATATATTCACCACTAGGATATAGACAGCGTACAAGCTACGTGATTTGTTCCTATCTTTGGTTGCTTATTTTAAGACCCAGTGAAGCCTCCGTATTTTGCATGTAGCAAATGAATACGAAGACTGCTCTAGTCTTGTTCTTCCCAGTAGAACTGTTTGTATCATATTCCCTGAACACAGATCTACATCACAGAGTATCAGCTCCTTACTGAAGCCATCACAGTGACGATATGAATGACATTTATTCCCTGAAGTAGAGTCAGCAATGAAGTGAAGTAAATTGCACTGAGTGAACCAGGCTCATGACACTGCATTCTAAAGAATTAACAATAGGAATTTTAGAATGCTTGAACTCTATTTTCATACTAATATGTAGAGAAAATAATTTGGTTTACTCCGTTTTCTGCAATTTATAAAGTCAGTGTAGTTCTGCTGTTCTTCGGTGGAAACCGTGACTCTGCCTTATGGTTTCAAGAACTCCACCAAAGTACAAAGGATAAGGCAGCTTCTACATAGGACTAGTTTTTTTCCCTGAATTAAAATAAAAAGTGCATCATCTACTGTCAGTCAAATTCTATGCAAGTTTCTTGCAGCAAAGTGCTGATTTAGAGTAACAATGACGAAAAAGTTAAAGATTGATTGCCGGTGTTAATAAAAAATAATTCAGCAGAACATAGTCAAGTTTCCCTGGACTTTTAGGGATTAACTTGGACCAGAATTTGATCCAAATCAATCTTCATTCATTTTATAGCAAAGGACCTGGAGCATATGACTTCAAACTATCTAACCTCGAAGAAGACTGGTAGATGGATAATGTTAAGGATATTCTTTTAAACTAATTTTGTTTCTCTTCCACGTAGTAATATTTCAGCCAGATACTAAAGATACCAAACACAAGCTGCAACCTTGCAGGGGTATCTGCATTTTGGTAACATTTTGTACATTCCTAGGTCGAGATGTAATTACATATTTAAGCTTTGGTAGAAAAACTGGATTAGGAATTCCTGCCATTTCTGCTGCTTATACTTCTTTTCAAACTTTAGCTTGTGGCCCTTGAGATGTACCTATAAGTGTTCATTGCATCCAAGATCATTTCAGTGATCCAGTGTATTCACATTCCCAAAAAAGGTTATTAAGTGAACTATGGTAGAAAGGTGGGAATGAATTGCTGAGTGAATAGTCACAAGGTTTTCAGATGAATTCGACAGTGTGGCATGTAAGTACACCTTCAGGAGAAGACAATAAGCTTGCTTCTGTTTAAAGTTAAATAAATACATCAATTTCTAAAAATACAGGGGTACATTCAAAAGAACCAAGCTCTAGTTACCTAAATTCTTCATATATTTGTCCAGTAGATTCTGGAGTTCTTGTTCTTTGTCATTATTGAACTGTGTCTCCATGGCAAGCAGGATGTACTCATCTAGTAGCATGCGGATCAAATGAAAAGAACCTTTTGGAGGAGAAAGAGAGAGAGTACCTGAGTTATCTTTGTAACCATCTCTCGCCACTCTATAAGAAACCAGTGAAACAAACAAATAATTGTGGACTTTAAATGACCTGGCAAGACCAACAAGGAATAGTGCCTAACTCCTAGCTCTAATCTCTTTTTGCACTGGCCCACCTAGTTCAATTGTTTACTGTCCTGTAGGCTATTTGACCACTAATTACATCAAAGAAAAATACTGATGAAAGTGAGACATGCTTTATACTTGAAGAGGGCACACAGTGGAGCTAGATAAGGCTGAAATCTGCTAGAATGCCTCTGCTCAATTTCTGTTTGCCCTGTGCTAAATAACCAGACAATAACAGGTGAAGTCTTTGACCTTATTTCAAGGATATATCACATTAAAAACATGTCTCTCCTTACAGGCATTTCAAACATGCTCTGAATTGTAGGTAACAATGTAGCTACGACTGAAGTTAAGAAATCATGTACTAAATTTATTTTTGTTCTTCTTTCTGAGAGTGCCCCAAAATGAAAACATTTCTAAAGACACACAAGTGAACCTTAATTTTGAAAAGCCACAAACACTGTTGAAATGATTGTCTGCTGATCCCAGAATTAAATGAGTGGTGATCTGCCAATTTCTTTTCACTTTTATGAAAACATAACATGTACAAGGACTTCTACACAGCAGCAATTTTTTACCAAATTGATACATGTATAAAATTAATATTTTCAATCTTCTGCCTCCTATACAGAGATATGTGCAGTTTACACATCCACAGCCATATCAAAACAAGCAGACCCTCCAGCTCTTAAAAGCAGTATCAGACAGCAATTCAGAAGAAAAAATACCTTTTAAAAATTAACACGTGACAAAAGTCACTAACCAAATATTGCTAGTGTTTACTGTGAAATGTTAGTCTGAAAAACATGTTACACTGCATTTGTGCCTTTGATCAAAGAATCTTTTGACTGGGACAGGTTCATCTGCTCAAGAAACAGTGGAAAGCTGTTAGCACATATATACAAAATATATTATATATATATAGGGAGAGAGATTTACAAAGTCCAGTACCAAAACTTGATGCGTTGTTTAGAGTTAGGTTATGCATCACTCGAGCACCAAAAAAACTCCATTTGAGAAGGAAGTCTTGAGCTCTCTTCTTTAATGACCTCCCATTTTGCTTGCTTGCCTGGAAGAGAATAGTAAAATGCTGTTAAGTATGCTAATCTGCTTTCTGCACACAGGAGAGAAGAAAGGAGAACTGAATGCTTGAGAATTCAAGGAGTCCTTGACTCAGACTGATGTGGCAGGATCAAGCTGTCTAAATCAAACTATCTTCATAATGCGTGTTCTACAGTGATGAAGAAAAGCAGCATACACTCTTTTCAGTGCAACTGGAGTAGAGATCTGACATTAGATGAAGCAAACTGCTTACTGCTTGGGCTCCTCTGTGCCCTGAAGTTATATAAATTACCTCATATTCTAAAGGTGCCAAATTGTTCTGTATATGTAAAGGTATAGAGGGAAGGAAGGAAGGAAGGAAGGGAGGAAGGGAGGAAGGGAGGAAGGGAGGAAGGGAGGAAGGGAGAAAGAAAGAGAAAGAAAGGGAGGAAGAAAGGGAGGAAGAAAGAAAGGGAGAAAGGGAGAAAGGGAGAAAGGGAGAAAGGGAGGAAGGAAGGAAGGAAGGAAGGAAGGAAGGAAGGAAGGAAGGAAGGAAGGAAGGAAGGAAGGAAGGAAGGAAAGAAAGAAAGAAAGAAAGAAAGAAAGAAAGAAAGAAAGAAAGAAAGAAAGAAAGAAAGAAAGAAAGAAAGAAAGATCCACCTTCTGTCACTATGTTATTCCACATAAACAGGGAACAGAAATGAATCTTTGTACTTTAATGCAATATACATAATGCTGGCCAGGCCTTCTATTACAAAATGGCATGTGTACTATTGTAACACTGATGGCTTTAATGATGCTTATTTCATCCTGTCACTGCTTTGGCAGTGATTTGTTCATGTGGTAATGTATGCCCCGTTGCTTTCTCCATCAGCAAGCAGAAAGAAGTTGTTGTGTGAGTTTGACAGTAATGACACTTTAGCATAAATGGATAGCAGACAGCAATGAAAGAATTACATGTTCTGTAAATTATTAGCTTCTGTGTAGTTGATCTAGCCTCATGTCAGGGCTTGGTGGTATTTCTTACCCTTACTACAGGAAAACAATGCTAGGAACCATACCTATTGAAGTTAGTAATAGAGTATCAGGCAGTAGATGTTGAATGGGAGAGTGCTTCAACATTTTTGCCTGGATTATTTCTCAGGAATTGTCTTCTGAAGTTTTGGAACCAATTTTAGACTATAATCATTTAATTCTAGAGTAAATTGTGATTGCTCAGCTTCAGTGGGAGTTTTATGTCTAGGTAAGTGTGTACCAGGACTTGCTTTGGCTCTGCTGCCCTGAATCATCTGAAGCTCCTCACTATGCTGCTCCCATAGGACAGGAAATGTAGGAAACTCGGAGTGCTTTCCTCCAATGAAATCTGGGAAATAGGTGAAGAAAGGAAAAAGGGCATGCCTTTGGTTACTCTCTAAGTGGAAGAGTCACTCTTTTGCAAGCCAGTCATACCTAACTGCACTGTTGCCTTCTCTTGCATCCATTCCTATCAAGATGTTCCCTAAAATGATGGGTAAAATATTGCATTTCCAGATAGAACAAGACCAGTGTTCAGCTACTAGCAAGTTAGAGTTACAGATTTGGTAAATATCTGTTACATGAGCTAGAACTCAGAAAATTGTTTTGTTCTGAGCTATAGTGTAATCATTCCTGTATAAATACATGCATATGAAATACTTGTGATTACAAAGTGTCTGGGGGCAGGGAAAAATCCCATCAAAACCATCAATTACTGTGTTAAACACCTTACAAAGCTCCAAAATGGTATCTTCCATCCTGGTCTGTAGGAATCCCTCTACAGGTTAGCTACTTCTGAATCCATCTTCTACATTAACTTGTACCATCCTAATGGATGGTACACATACAGTAACATCTGAATACCATGGAAGAAAGAATTGCTTCTCTAAGGAACAACTTTTGCTCACCTTACTGAGCAATATGCCTGTAATTCCATGTGTGCAGATAAGGTGGATTGGTTTCTTTCATGTACAGTTTACGACAGTGCTGACTTTAATGTTTTAATTAAGATACTTCTTAGTTTGTCACACACATAACACTGTTCAACAGCACTCAACACAGTTAATTAGAACTAATGGCACTGAAACTTTTCACACCAAATTAAAAACTCCCCTTTTACAATAAGGAGATGGGAGCAGATATGACAATCCCATGTGGGAAACCAATGGGATCACATAAGTAAGGAGTAAGGAGAATAAATAGCATTTGGTCTTGAGTCAGGCAGAACATTGAAAGGTACCTTGATAACCCTTTGCTCAACCACAGTATCCAACCATTCAATAAATGATTCCACAGTGGCATTCTTCTTTAGAAGGTCCTTCAGTTCTTGGAACACTGTAATAGAGTCATCTACCATGTAAAAAGGAGAACATATCATTGCATACTATTCTGAACGTGAGAAAAAGCCACTCACCAGCTATATGACAATATTGTAGCATGGAAAGGAAAAGCAGAGAATTAGAGCAGTGAAGAAATAAGCAATTCCCCAGCAAAGCAAGAAGACACACATCCTTCACACATACATATTTTAATTATTTAAGCATTACAAAGATACAGGTTGTAAGACAATGAAGCTTTGCAATAAATTTTTTTTTAACCAATACGAAGGAATAGAATTATTGAATGTTTTAGTCTGGAAGGGACCTCTAGAGGTCATCTGGTCCAACCTCCCTACAGAAGTAAGGACATCTCTACCTAGGGCAGGTTGCTCAGAGCCCCATCAAGCCTGACCGTGAAGACAAAGAACAAAATAGAAAATAGTCACACAAAAAGCAGGCAATGGGCAACTCAAATGAAAAGATGAGTGGAATTGTGAACCATTAAAAAGAGAAAACTTTTGTGATCAAAGTAACGGTATTTAGAGAACAACACCATGCTACTCCTTTAAGCTCTCCAAACTCCGATCGACATGATTCTGATGACAAAAGTTATCTTTTTAGAAGATAAAAGGTCTGTATCTTTTTTTTTTATTATTATTTCAGCAGGTATGCATATGAAAATTAACCCCTCAAAACTTGCACTTCACTCCGCTTATGAAAATAGCTGTTACACTTTATAGAAAACTATGTATTTTTTCAGCACCAAAACAACCAAACAAACAAAAAATCTAAATTCTAAATGGAATTTAGAATTCTAGTTCTAAATGGAATGAAATTCTAATTCTAAATGGAATGAAAAAGAAATTAGTTTTAATACATTACTATAGACTTACATTCACTGTAGACCTCCCCATCAGAGTCTGTGCTCCCTGAGACTGCAAGAAGTGCCTGAGAGCCAATACTATTCAAATCAACTTTTTCAATATCTGACACCATGGAATTCACCACATGCTGATCAAAAAGGGCTGGTCGAGCAATCTGTAAGAAAAAGCAAGGTAAAATGCTGACACCCTGGTGTTGTTTAACCCCAGATGGCAACTAAGCACCAAACAGCTGCTTGCTCACTCCCAACCCTACTGTGGTACTGGGGAGAGAACTGGAAGTGTAAATGTAGGAAAACTCATGGGTTGAGAGAAAAACAGTTTAATAATTCCTTTTAAAAGAAATAATAAAAGGAAAAAAAACCAACCAAACAAAACAAAACCCAATACAAAACAGAAACAAAATCAAACCAAACACAAAAAAATACCAAAGCAAACCAAAAATCAACAAAGAATGAGAAATTAAGCCCAAGAAAGACAAGTGATGCAAATGAAAACAATGGCTCACCACCAACTGACTGATGGCCAGGCAATGCCTCAGCAGCAGCCCTCCCCCCAGCAACCTTCCCACCAGCTTTATATGCTAAGCATGGTATGGAATATCCCCCTGGTCAGTTGGGGTCAGCTGTCCCAGCTGTGCCCCTGCCAACTTTTTGTGCACCCTCAGCCTACTCACTGTTGGGGTGGTGTGAGAAGTAGAAAAGGCCTTGACTCTTTGTGAGCTCTGCTCAAGAACAGCTAAAACACCCCTGTGTTATCAACACTGTTTCCAGCACAATTCCAAAACATACCCGCCCCATACCAGCTACTATGAACAAAATTAACTCTATCCCAGCCAAAACCAGCACAGACCCACACGTGGGGATCACCTGAACCACCCCTCAGAGAAGAGTCATATTCTGTTCAATTTTCTAGTCATGGCTGGGTTTTTCATAACTAGATGAGAATGTTTCCCTTCTGTTGATTTTCTAATCATAGAATGCCTTGGGCTGGAGGGGACCTCTAAAGGTCATCTAGTCCAATCCCCCTGCAGAAAGCATGGACATCCTCAACTAGAACAGGCTGCTCAGAGCTCTGTCATCCTGACCTTGAATGTCTCCAGGGATGGGGCCTCCACCACCTCCCCAGGCAATCTGTTCCAGTGCTCCACCACTCTCATGGGAAAGAACTTCTTCCTAACATCCAGTCTAAATCTACCCTTCTCTAGTTTAAAACCACCATCCTTCATCCTAATGCTCTTCTAATGTGCCTTCATATCAGATCACCTTCATGATGTCACCTACATGCTGCTTCTGTTTTAATATTTAAGAAAGAGAAAACTAAATCAAGATGAATATATGGTGCATCTACAGTTACTCATGAGGACTACCACCTCAAAGCCCAAGCTGTTAGCACTTACTTAAGTCTCCTGAAAGACACTGTATTTTTTTTTTTTTTTCTGCATAATCTACCAAACCATTATATGGATGTGCCTACCAACACAGTGTTCGAGCCCTCAGCTACCTGCCACTCAAATGTTCTCCTTTCAGTCAAAACTCAAAACCAAATAAGCTCACTGAAGGACATCATGGACAAGACAGTGAACCTTTGCTAGGCAAGAAGGATCATCTGCTGGTTTCCAATTTGGAACTAAAACAAATGCCCATATATTTCACTTTATCATTTGATTGCCAAAAGTTCCCATCATAATTGTTCATTATAACCATGATCTTTTCTCTCTTTTATACTACAAAAGTTTTAAGCTTTGGTCAGATCTGTTTATGTCCATTTCCTTCTTGTGTGGTTAAAACTACAAGCCTTCCATGGCTGAATTTGAACTTTGAAAAAAATAATGCATTATATCCCATAGCCAGCAAGGTTCACTGAATGTTACTGACAGTTTTTCAGATGCATAGTCTTATTCTGTTTACCTGTGCTAGGTGTAGGAATGACGTCTGTCGCTTCAGGGAGGAAACAAATCTTCGTGCAATAGGCAGTTTCTTATCTCTCAGGTTTTCTGGTAGATTTTCCAAAGAGGAAACAACCCACTGTTCCCAGTTTTTTGCAAAATTTCTTATATCTGCCAGTAAACTACAGGGTTTAGAGAAACATCAATAAAAATTGTCTTGCATTACTTTCAATAATTGGGTTTCAATCTATGATTAACAGATTTTTGGACATATCTGTGAATACTCCTTAGGTGTCACCAACTGGAAACAGGACATGACCAATCAATCATTAGAAGGCTAAAATCTGAGAAAAACTGTAAGTCACCAACCAGTTGAAATAGGTTGAAAAAGACTAGCTTGAAGAATAAACTGTAAGAAATCCAGGAACCATTAGAGATATATGAAGCTAATGGCCTAAAAACCCAGGATGCAACCCTTAAATGTATTCTGAAAAAAATGGTAACAATTATTTTTCCTTGAACACCGTGAGCAAATCTATGTCTTTTTTGATTTCTTAGGGCTTTAGTAACAAAGGAATATATTTCAAAATAGCCAACAAGCCAGTAAAATGGGACATTAAAATATTGTAGAATATTTTAAGGCTGTTCTATAGCTGTCCTCAGAGCTGACTGTATTTTGCCATACATACTCTACTTTCTAAAAATGAGCATAAATATTGTGAGAAAAATTCTCATTTCTCCTATTTACCCAGCATGTGCCTAACAAACTGAATGTAGTGTTATTATTGTCAAATACCTACCTTTCTGGCATTTCTTGCATTGTTGCAGGGATGAGTACATCCGTAAGGACCTTCAAAAAAGTAACAGAAAATCCTATCAAGCTTCCACTGGCCATTCATTCATTCATGTCTATCCTGTCTACTTAGGTTGCAAAGTGATAAGGATGGGAAATGTATACAGAATAAAGCCATTCGACCAGATATTTCTACACCTAGATTTTCCCATCACAACTGGATAGGAACATAGGAGATATTTATATACCTAGGTAGCTCCCATTCTTAATGTATGCCAGTAAAACAAGAAAGTGCTATCTCTCACACCTTACAGTAGAGAAATAGGTAGAAGTGACATGCATAGGCACTTTGTTTTTTCTAGCATCGCTGTGAGTCTCAGTAAAGAAGATACACAAGCATCTCCCATCTCCTGACTCTTCTTTCTGCCACACTGAATGAGGCACTGAAGGTGTTCCGAGTTTGGCACAAACCTCTTATAGCTAAGTGTAGTGTGGAACTGTTTTGGTGAAAAGCTGCCACCTGTCATGCTTTCTGGGGATTATTCTGTTATTATGGAGGGCAATGTTGCTAGCCTACATCCCCAAAATCTGTTTCCACTACTAATGTAAATGGTTTTATAACAATGTAATAAAATTCCTCCTTCTTTCTGGCAGCTCTGCTGTCAAGAATATCCAACATGATTAAAAGTGAGAAATAGTGAGAGACAATGAAGAGGTAAATTTATGAACTTTTAAGAAAGTCTGTCTTATTCAATTTATATTTTAGTGCTCCTGTGCTGCTTCTTCTGACACATTAAATACTTGTTACTGATAAAGTTAATCTTGGATCTATTGGGACAGCATGCTTAGAGCAGGAAAAAACCTCATAAACTGAAGGTACAATGTAACCTCCACAAGTAAATGAGGCTAATGGCTCATTTCCAGGGTAGTAATTATGATCTTTGACAGTAATCACTTTTACTTTACTAACTGAAACATCTCATCTTACTTTACAGCTTGATATGTTTCTAGGAAATAAGTATTTTCATCTTTTCTGGATTTTCCCCCCATATTTTTGTACAGTAAAAAAATGACAAATAGGTGACAATAAGGCACTCAGTGCTCAACAGCCCCAAGTCTCTTTCCCCAACACTCTATCGCCTAATCCCAACCTTGCAACACTCCTCAGTTTCACTTAGTTTCTCTTGGTTTCAACTATTTGTGCAATCGTTCTGTGAACTAGATCAAAGAACTCATATGACACAATAACTCTGCAGTAAAAATGTTCCTTTTTTTTTTTTTTTTTTTTTTTTTTAAAAAAAACAAAAACCAGTTCAGAGTGCAGCAGTTTTGCTGGTACATCTAGAAGCACAAGAACAGAAATGAAGCATAAAAGGCAGGAGAGGCAGGAGTATCTGGACCCAGTACTGTTCCAGGTCTGTAAAGTGAAACCATGGCCTGACATAACCTGTGAGTAGCAGATTTGCACGTGGAATCACCTCACTGATCTGCCACAGACTTTCTTTGCTGGCAGAAATTGCAATAATCTTTTATTAATTAATTGCAATTTTAATAATCTTTTAAACAAGGCTTCAGTTTTCATCCCAGTTTATCTTAGTCAGCCTTGTCAGTGAAGCATACAAGCATTTTTTTTTAGCTACATTCAAGCAAGTAGGTCAGGATTTCACCATCAGTGTGCTGCCCATAGTCACACATCAAGGGCGCAGCAGAGCTGAGACTGGAGTTCAGCTCTCACGTGTGGCAGTTTTATGTTCTTAATTTCAGTGGAATCCTTGCTACTAAACACAGGTAGGAGGCAGAGAGCACTCACGGCGTGCTGTTACCCTAACTTCACTGCTGTTTTTACATAAGCAAAAGCTGTATTGTGGTTGAGATTATCCATGTAGCTAAATGCTTAACTTACCTTATACAGTATTGAGTCACAAACACAGAAGATGTCAACGATGATGGGGTTTTCCAGCAGGGGAAGAAGATGGTCAGGCATTCCTTGCCAAAAATGTAATAAGAAATGCTGAATCTAAAGGAGTAGGAACCAGATGCATAGACATAAATAATGCTTTCTTGGTTTCCTGTGCATATATACCAAGAATGTGTGTTCAAACAACCTTACCTCTTCAAAGTTCCCATTAATTGCATTGTCAAGGACACACTGACAGTGTGTTTTGTACATCATGATAAGAGTATCTACCTATTTTGGAAGAAAGAAAGATTAAACAGAGCTTCTTAACTCTCTCCTTTACTGCTAGAGTGATCTAGGCTTCTGCTTTCTCTAGTATTTGAATATAGAATATAAACTGCATTACAATACATATTTACAAATAGACAGTCTGTATACCCAGAAGTGATGAGGACATCAGTCACGTCCACTTGTTATCAACATCTCTAAGTCTCAATGCTGTTGCCAGAAATGTAACATCTGAACCTGTACAGACTGTGAAAATGTGGATATCAAAGTAAGGCAATAGCTAGATTAGCCAGTCAGATGGTAAAGTAAATTCACCTTTCTGAAGCCAAGATTAATCCCAAAGAGTAGTGCAAGTTAATCATTAGGCTACTACAGGCGTCTATGAGTGTTCTGAAACATCATCTAGTTGGACAAATGAGAAAATAGCTGCCAGTCATTTGGTCAAAGTTTAATCATTGCCTTACACAAACTGAACTTTAAAAAGCAGAACTCCTTTTCAATTCATCAGGCTAATTTGTCTAAGTGGAGTGTTCCCTTATTTTAATTACTGTGCCGAGGTATTACAAGACTTAGTAAAAAATGGCAGCAAATTTTAAAATTTTGTAGCAAATTATAAACCAAGACATTTGTAAAGTATTTTAAGGGAAGAAAAGTAACAGCAAAACCATTCTTGTGGTCCAGAATCACAGAAAGTTTCTCACAGCTTGTGAACTTCTCCAGCAAACCAATATCAGGTTTTGAATTACCCTAGCACCACCTTATTTCAATACCATTAAGCATACAAATTTCTCTGAAAGCAGACCTTGCTTTTTTAACTACCCATCTTTGAAAAACAACAGAAAAGTGTGAGATTCAAGAATATTTAAAAGATTTTTTTTTTTTTAAGGGGTTGATGGAAGTTTAAAGTTTGGATAAGTTTTCTTCAGAAACATAAAATGCAGAAATTATCCATTTATTTTATTGCAGAGAGTTACATTTATGTAGTCATAGGAGTTCAATGCAGGAGTTAAATTTCATGTATGGGCTCTCTTCAACAGAGTACCTAAATATCCTGGGGTCAATAACCCTTGGTCAGATAAGCTGAAGGAGAAGAAAGACAGTAAGGAAAGAAAACAGAGGAAAGAGAAGCGAGAAAAGAGAGAGCAGGAGACACACAGAAATACATCTGCCTTCCCACAGTCTCCTCATAACTCCATGGGTTAGTCCCCAGTCACCTGCAAAGCCCTGCTGGGCCCTCCCATCATCTGGTTCTAACATCAAAGCAACTACATGCTGCTAACCCAAAAGTGAAGAGAAAATGAGTTCATTGTATTCATTGTTGGAGTGGTAAAATTCAGGTTTTTTGCACTGCTGTGGTTGGGCCTGCAAAAAACCTCAAATGCTCTTCAGATTAAAATGTTATAAGAATGCTGTATATATGAGAGATGTCAAATCACTGAGGGAGACTACAGCAGCAGGCGATGCACACTGCTGAGTACACCAATTCTTGGGTTTTCTATAGTATTTCCAAGTAAGATCACTGTAGGATGGCACCTTTGGTTTAGCTCCTCACAACAGGAATTCTAGGCTTCACTGCTTTCACAGAACAAACTTAAGTGAAGGGCTCATAAAACAAAAAGCTTTAAAGCAATGTATCTCAAGACATCCACCATCATGGCCTGTACTTGAGTCTAAAACAGAGAGCTCACAACATATATCAACAGGTTTCTAGCACAGTTCAGGGATGTAGCAATCTGTAATGTGACCAGAATCACAGATGTAACACACAGGCAAAGAGAAGAATACATAAAACACATGTCAGCAGTACTTCTAACTGAACAGTTACCCTTAGCATAAACAATACTGAGTATTGATTTGAGGAATATAATTTTATTAATTATAAAAATATATATATATGCTTAGATTTTCACAATCTCCTTTCAAACAATTAATGAGAGTAAAGTTCATCTAATTACTTGTTGTGAATTATTTGTTCTGATCTAATCAGAAGAAAATTTATCTTAAATCTAAAGGCATTTGGAATGAATGCAACTCTCAGTTATTTGTTTGTTTTGCTCTCCCCGTCTTACATACCATCAGTTTGTAAAATACTAGGTCAGTTAATAGGTAAATAATTCAACCACCTTTCCAGTGGAAAGCCAGTTAATCGGTGTTAGTAAAGGTTTGCCCCCTCTATAAATCAGTCACCTCTGTTTGATTATGGACATTTCTGGCTCTTTCATGTCAATACCTCAAAGGCTGAGATATGAAGAAACATTCTGTGGCAATTTTTGATCTTTAAGTCGGAAGAGAAGTAGCTCACATTTTACCTTGTCTTTAGAAATGCATGCTTGAAGCAAAAGATGCTGAGCACTTGGAAACTCTGGGAGGAGAGTTCCAGTTTTGGAACTCAGAGAATATTTACGAGTGAAACCACCCTGAAATGTAAGGGGAAAATAAATAAATAAAGAAAGAAAGAAAACCAGGAACATTGAAGTGGCTAATATATAATATAGATTCAACTGAAACCAGAAATTTATACTAAACCTGTATATTATCTCATGACTTCTCAACATTCCAGAACATTTACACTCGGATAATGCTTCCAAAATATTGTTGTTTATCCATATCTGGATTCCAGCTCAAGATGGTAATTAAATATGTGCCTAGATCTAAAGTCCACCAAATCCAATCTTCAGTGTGATGCAGACTTTGAGCCACATTACTTCATGGAATTCTACAAGCTCTGGATCTAATCTATGCTTAAAAACTAAACAAGAATAGTACTCTCTGCTACAGTATGGGCTGTGATATCCTCAGGGAGACCTTAGATATATTTAATAAGTATCTTTCTAGGGCAAGGATATAGGGTACAGGAGATATTACTGCTCTCTTCCTACTCTGATAGCACCGCAATAGTGATTTCTGCTGATCTACTGTGGTAAACATTATTTTAGTTTATCATAAAAATTGATAATATTATGGTGTTATGGATGTGATGATAAGTAGATTCTACAGACACTTGTGAACTAAGTATTACATAGCTCTCTCAGATTGTGGCACACTTGGTATGAAGCCCCACTTTCATAGTTTGATAAGAATAATATTCTCAGCCATTTAGCATTCTCCATTTGCTTTGTTGAGACATGGTCAATGCTAACCTGGACACAAGATAAATTCCTCCTGAATGATGCTAAATTCTGCTGATCTGAGAGTTTCTTTTAGTTCTTAGAGTTCACCTCTTAAGCCTCTTCAGCTTGTGACATCTGAAATATTGTAGACATGTCTGGTACTAGTTACATACTGAGAAAAGGTCTCGAATAATAATTAGATGCTAGCCTTTGGAAAGATTGGATTAAAGGATGAAACAACAGCCTTATATTTGTGGATACTGACCATGAAGCAGTATGTGGGAAATGAACCCATAATGAACTCATAAAATCTGATTTAGTCTACTTCTTAGTAAAGCTGAGCCATAACACTCTGTAGTGAAACAGTGTGACTATGCTCATATTTATAATGCACACCACATAACATTTACTAAACTCTCAAATGATATAATTAAGATGAAACACTCATAATCTAGAGAAGCAATAAAACCTGGCCTATGGTTCTGTCCTTGCCGACTGAATTGTACTTATTCCCCTAGTCTTGCCCTCAAACCTAGAGAACACTATTTGCCTGAAAGCCTTTGTTCCATTTTAGCCCACCCAGTCCTTGTATCAAGGCAGCATACAGAGCCTTCAGCAGGCCTTCTGCATATTCCTGCAGTAAATCCATGACTTGTGTGCAGATTCCCTTTGTACTCGTGGATGGAATTTATGACTGCGCATGAGGCATTTGAATGGTACTCGAAGTGGCCTTTTCCTATCCCTTTGCATACAGTCCGATTTCACTGAAGTGGGGATAGTAGGTATATAGTGTAATATACAGTGCAAACGTGGCAAAGGGAGTAGTTTCCCATAAATGCTGGCTCACAAATTGGAGGACTGTTTCAAGTGAAATTCCCTCAAATACCAAATTCAGAAAACTATATCTGCAACTGACTTCTTAATTCTATATACACATGTCCCTATTTTTGCAGGGTAATATGTCTACCAAAGCAAGGAATGTAAGCAAACATTATGTAGACACACTTTGTGCTATCTACTTTTCAAATACATAGAAAGCTCTAAATCAAAGAAACTGTAGAAATTTAGAAACGTCACTACTTCTTTGTGTCAATACTTTTGCAGTGTTTTAATTGTCTATCAGTATCAGGAGGTTTGTCTTTTTTAATAACAGCAGTAATCTTAATGATTTTATTATGCAATTACCCATGAAATATATTAAAAGCTCTGATTAAAAGGGATTAGTTCATTTAAAAGAAGGTGGTGATGATGGTGGGAGGTATAAGAGAAGATAATCTGCACTGTTTTTTACCTTGCTAATGGATTTATATGATGATGCCTCAGTTCTAGGCTTAATATTTTAACCCGCTGCCACTTGCCCTTTCAATTTAATGCCATCTGTTTCTAATGGCCATTTAACATTAAGATAATGACAGTAATATTATCTGCCTAATTAACCATGCAGACTCTAATGGTGCACTAACTGGTTTAGATAAAAGAATTTGCTGATATCTCCCCCTACAGAGACAATACTAGAAAATGTGATAAAACATACCAGAAGTAAACAGTGTCCCTGGCACTCAATAAGTGTTCATTCAAATGCCATTTACTCAGTATATTTAGACAATCAGTGCTTTAACATCTTTTCAATGTTTTTATGTTCCTACTGAGAATTACACCTTAAGCAATCATTGTAAATCTTTCTGGAATACCTAATTGCATGTACTTTCATGCAAATGAATAAGGATATATCACCTGTTCACTTTAAAGGAAAGTATGATGCCAAATTTTCAGTACGCTGAGATTGTCAAAATTCAGTTTTGACTGTGAAAGAAGTTTGGGGTTTTTTTTTCCTTTTAAGACTTGCCTGCATGATTTCAGACAACACAGAGCTAGACAATCAAAAACTCACAGTAATGTGCCCCTTTTCACTTATTTCCACCAATTTCTCTGTGATTCTTTTTCTGTGAGGAGAAAAATACTGAATTTTGAGGCAGAAACAAGACAGATTTATGAGACTGTCAACTCCCAAACAGACTGGGAATGCCACTTCAGAGATCAAAGTAAAAGTGCGTTTATTTCTACCAAGGGAACCACACATTTTCCATTCCAAAACTCTGAAAGAATGAATGCTGTAGTAGTGCTGGTGATTCCTTCAATAATTTGGGGATATCCCATGGCCTAGCGCTATCTTTTTTTGATAAGATAGCTGATTATCTGACCAAGGAAAATGCATCAGACCTAATCTATCTGAACCTCACTAAAATACTTAATGTGGTGTCACCATGGGAAATGATTAGTTATGTTTGTGACACTGGGGATTAGTACAAGAATGTAAAACGTTTAAGAAACTGACTCCAGCTGAAATGGTAACAAGTTCTGTTAACAGGGAAACTACTGGGTTGAAAAGGGATTGAAGTGAAGATTCTCAAAGCTCAGACTTGGGGCTGATCTTATTGAACATTTCATAGATTAAAATAGTTGACATGAGCTAATGAAATCATCAATAAGGAGGAAGACCAAGAGGTCATGTAGAAAGATCTGGATGGCTTTGAGATAATGGCAATAAAGGGGATGAAAATCAACAGACCAAAGCTACACTCTTAGGGACCAATAAGAATTTCTTCTATCAGATTTGCTTATCTGGAAATGAAAAAGGAGAAAGATTTGCTGTGTATCAGTTGAACACAGAGGGTATATTTAGTCTAGTAAATTAAATGGTGTCAAGAAACATTCCCAGGCAATACTGGAACAGTATAATTCAGAATGGCCCCTGGCATTCCTTTGGTCCATGCCAATTAGCAGTCTCCCAAACAATTCCTGGTCATGCTTCAACTGGTTTTGCATGCTAGGGAATTTTCTCTGTGGCAGTGTGGTTGAGATGTGCCTGTGTTGCTTTGTAGGTTCAGGATTATAATAATATGGATGCAGGCTATTCCATGCCAGTTGAATTCAGTGTCAAAGAACAATCCTGGGAGCAATCCTCAAATTTTAATGTACATTAAGCCATCATTTTCTGCTATAAATATAACCAGAATGACAGTGACTATACCATAGTACACAGTAGTGAAAATGTAGGCTACTTGTGGAAAAAAGCAAAATAAACCAAAAAGCAAATGCAGTTCTAAGGTTCTTCACAAGGGATATTTCCAACAGAAATTGGAGACATGACATTTACAAGATTTTATGTTGGTTTTTTTTTTTCTATAAAGATATTCAAATTGGAACAAGCACAGTGAAAGGCTATAAAGATGATCAGAAGTGACTGAAAACTGCTGCTTGTTCCACCTGGCAAGCAAAAAGCATCAAAAAGACATAGCACAGGAAAGAGTCACAAAGGGAAAAATAAAATAGAGAAATATAATCCTGACCATGTTTAAAATTCACTTTATTAAAAAAAAAAAAAAAACCCTCTTTTTGGCTTCCAACCGGACAAATAAGATTCTGAAAAAGCCCTCCTGCAAAAGCAATGGATGTAAAAAAATAAGCTAGAGCTTGAGCCTGTGCTTAAGAGGGTCTATTATGAAACTCTCTGGTTATAGAGAACTGAGTTGGAACAGGATTGCCAGAAGGTGCCTTCCAATCTCATTTTTCTTTTAATATTTACAGGAGGAAATA
>JANHGN010016954.1:49188-60899 GCA_024605025.1 Megaceryle maxima
AAAAAAAAAAAAAAAAAAAAAAAAAAAAAAAAAAAAAAAAAAAAAAAAAAAAAAAAAAAAAAAAAAAAAAAAAGAAATGCCAGATGTTCAAACAAAACCTGCTGATGCCTCATACCTTTGAGGAAATTGTTCAAGAACAGTTAATCCACATGAAAATATGGCACATAACACCAAGGTCAGTAGAGATATGAGATCTGCCAAAAAAACATTGGGCATGAGGGATTTCAGTGCTAATACTGTTAAAAGTCTTAGAGAAAAGGGGAATATAGTGACACATGTACAAACAATTACTTTCGTACCTGGATTCCTATGTCAAAAGCTAGGTTTGAAACCTACTCCTTTACTTAATAAAGGGTGACTTACTGTGCTAGATTATGCAGACACATGATAGATTTTTGAAGTTTGAATCATGATTGGACGTTGCTTATCAATTCATTAGATGTGAGAACAAAAATATAACAAGTATTTGGGAAACTTTTTTCCTCCTATTAGCTCATTCATTGTAACTTGAAAGCAGTTCTCCAAATATGTTGGGTTATGAACCTAAGACTTCACCAAGGCATTGATGAATTAGTAGGTTGCCAAGTACTCCCGTGGAGATTGTGAATGCCAGATCTCCTAAAATCTTAACCACAACACCAGCACAAATGTCCAGTCTGCAAAGCCAAGTGTCTATATCAGCTCATGCCTGTAACCACAGCTGAACTTCATCACAGCAGATAGTACATGAAAGCCCTCTTTTCCTCTATAAATAACCTTTCTAAAAGTAACTAAAAACCCCTCTATTCAGCACCTATAGGTCATCTACAAAAAGAGGAATTAAATTCCATTCCAGTTTTCCTCTCTACAATTCAGATTGTGTACTCCCTTCTGAAAAAAAAAAAATAAATCAATGGATTATGAATTTGTAAGACAAAAACTATGCAAAAAATGTCCCCTGTTAAGAAAGGAAAAATATTCTATACAGACTTTATTTCCTTTGGTTTTAATTTCTATTAATGATTATTTATAATAAATACTTGAGACATGCTCAAGAAATTGAATGTCTTTGTAAAAATTTGTAATTGTACCACCATTGTTTATACTGCAACAAACCCTAAAATTCATAAATTACACTCTTCAGCAGTACTAAGGTGGAATCAACTGTCTCATATTTCTAAGGCAGGAAGAAAACCAAGCATAACAACATGAAACGATCCCCCAAATTATAAAAGTAAATAATACATCTTTCAGACAATCCTAGCATATTGCGAAGCACTTAGGAAAACCAGTGTCTTGAAGTTATTTTCCTTTTCAGTCTCCTTTCATTTTGAGTTGTGCTCATAAATTACTGGAAGACAAGAGTAACTTTGTCTTTCAAGGATAAGTCAATTCAAAATAAAGTTTTCCCAAACAGAATGTTTGATTTTTTTTTTTTTCCTCTTACTATCAATATTCTCGTTTTCTATTGTATTAATTAGCAAAATGTCTCTTTGCTCATTTTCTGGGCTTTAGTTTTGTTTCAGTAAACCATCAACATCAACTCCTTGTGCTTTCTTTAATAAGTCAAGGATAGTTTCATGAATCCTATTCAGTAAGTACATAAACACACTTGTAATTTTAAGCATGAGAAAAACTCTAGGGCTACTCACATATTTAAAGGCATCTATCTCCTAAAATAAAAGCATTAATAATAAATGATTGATTTCTGTGTATACACAGAAAGCTGAACACAATATTTATCCAAATTTCTTCCTTGCAGCAATGTTTTACTTTTAGGAAAATATATTTTGAAATTAATAGAAATAGACAGATAAGGATCTGGTCTGAATTTGATTTAGGATTGAAAACCATTAAGTTCTTCAAGAGTTACTTTAAAAGAACAAAACTCTTTAACTAGTCCTACTTTATGTTAAATGGTATGGGTACATTATTTTTGGTTTAAATCTCTTTTTAACTGTATATGGATGAACACTGAAATGACAGTTTAAAACACAACATTCAGAAAAGCTTAGAGTCAGTCTTGGTTTCAGGCAATACAGAGAACTGTTGTATTTGTGACTCCCCAAACAGGGATAGAAGTTTCCTAGAATTACCTAACTCTTAGTGTGACATTATCAATAGCGTAGAGCATTATTTTGACTTGTCTACATTCCTTACACCTTACATATTTGCTATATATAGCAAATATATAGCAAATATACCACACAGTTTTATTTCCTTAAGAAGTAGCATTGCCCTATTAAAAAAAAAAAAAAAACAACAACAACAACAACAAAAAAAAAACAACAACAAAACCAAAAAAAAATACAAACAATAAAACACAAAATCAGACTGGGGACAATTCATTAGTCCTTCCTTAGCATTCTTCATATGAGGTCATACGAGGGAGGATGGATTCAGGGGAATATGTTGCTACTGCTGTGTACCAGTTTTACACTAACTTTATCACGGGCAAAAGCATAATGGCAGAGCCAGAACTATCAAAAATTCCACAAGTGACATACAATTATCCAGAATCTATTCTTAGAGTCTAATATTGCACACAGCAAGTATACAGATTAATTGGATATATTATTTCTGAAATGACTGCACAATAGGTTGTGTACTTCTCAGGGGTTTATAAATTACCCACAACAAAGAGCAGACATACACCTTCTTCTCAGTTTCAGAAAATGTTTTCTTCTAGTGTCTTTAATCCAAATTGTTACACAGAGAACACAGTGAAAGTTGTTAGGTTTGCAAATGGCAAATAAAATCCCAGTTCATTTGCGCGCTATTTATAGAAAGATGAGCAGCTATAGCAAAGATATGTGTATTATGTTTTTCATATATAACATTTTGACATATTTTCAACAAATGCATCACTCTATAAATATAATGAAAAGTTTTAGAAGATTAATCAGTTTACTTTCAGAAACTATGCCTGCTGTAATGCTTTCAAACTCTGTATCAGTTTCATCACGTACATGAAAGTTATCTCTTGCAGCTTGTCACCTGAATAAAGTTTCCTGACAGTTAATGTATATTATGGAGACATGGAAATACATGTAGTTCTTCGAATGTTTTATGTAAGTGGATAGACAGATAATTGTGCCTTACTTTGAATGGCCCCTTGTTCCAAGCCGCCTTGTGGTGAGGAGCGGAAATTTCTGGCGAATGGTCTAAAGAGAAAATAATTGCATTAATTTCTAACATTGCTATACTTTCTTAGCAATTTGTTCACAGAAAAGTCATGGTGCAAACATATGGTCCATGAATAAGCATTTGTGACATCTATGTCACAACATAAACAATTAAGCATGTTTCACACTGCTGGGGTCCTTCTATCCTCGTTCATCTTGCGTATCTCCGTCTCATGTATCTCCGCTGTTCCCACCCATAAACTCCTTCCCACCTGTTCTTGCTTTTCAATTTCACTTCTACAATTTAAAATCGAGTTTTCTTCACCAGGATCTTGTTTCTTTCAGGTCCATAAAGTGCAACTGTATCTTTTGCTTCAGAGATCTAAACAGAACTAAGGAAAGATCTGCCCTCAAGCTATTTTGTTTTCAAAGTCAAACACCTAAAGATGAATTGATTTTTGATTTGAAAAGTGTGATCTGAAGGTTAAAGCAAGCAAATATTTGCCTCACGGGTACTTCTGTGTCCTCCACTATCGAAGTTCTGGACAGTCTGAAACTCATTTATACTCACTGAAACCCTAGAAAAGTTTCTATTAGCTCTATGCTGCACATGAAGAATTCATGTTATGCGATTTGATCCACATCAAGCAAAGCATTATGCCACTGTACTCCGCAGATTGAGATAGTGCCCTAAAAACATCTTACTCTTCCTGTAAAAAATGATGCTTAAGGCAAAAGGCTTACTACATAAAAAAAAGTAATTCAGTAATAGAGGTACATCTAATAGATAGATCACTGTTGAAACAAATTTTAATTGGAAAGCTATTGTCTTCCTCATTTAAACTGAATCTGTGTAATGAAAATTAGACATGTATTCCCTCAGTATATCCAATTCAAGAGGAAAAAAATTACTAAGTGAACATTTTATGAACTGGATTTTAAATGCATTATTATTATTATTTAATTAAATTAATGCATTTTGCTATGTATGAACAATGACTAGATCCGCAGTGTTTAAAAAAAGATGATCTTTGAAGCATTTTTGGTTTCCTGTTTCACTAACTACTCAGGATTTAATTTGGAGAGTTCACATCTCCCTTTCATTAAATCATTTCAGGATTAATTGCAGGGAAGGGTTGAAAAGGGGATGAATCAACAATTTTTCATTCAGGAGCTCTTTGTGTTATTAATTTTTATTCCCTTCTTGTATTGCTACTTGTGTCACATCTCACTTTACAGACTGCCTTTAGTATAATTAAAAGTATCTTCTATGTCAGATACGGTTTTGTGTAAAGAAGCCAATTAATATCATCATCAAAAAGGAAAAAAACAAAGCTCTTGGAGAGAATGACCTTTTTTCTTTTTGTTTTGTATGAAATAACAATAAATCAAAGAGAATTCCAGTTTCATTCTCCTAAAGCTGATTTCATGAAAACCCTTCATATGCAACAGCGTAGCTAGTCTGATTCCACACATATTGGCAGTAGAAAATGTCTATTTGACATGGGTTTTCTAAATTCTAATGCTATCAAAGAATTAATCTATCAATTTATGAAGGCATTTTCTCTTTACCTTCCCAAACGTTGCAGCACAGGCAGGTTCCAGCTTCTCTTTTCTGCAAAAGTCTAAATAATGCGCATAAAGAATGCATCTTGGTAAACAAACTCCTTCACAGACAACGTAGTTTTCTTCCAGCCTGCAGAGAGAAAGAAACTGCCAGAGTAAGAAGCAACATGCCGTGTCTCCCAATTTAATTTCGTTCTGGTTTTTGGTATTAGGTTTGGTATATGAGTTCCTCCTGAATAAGACAGGCACTACAGACCAAGTCCATGCTTGGTGCTTAGGTTAGTTGAAGACTAATGGGGATGGGTCACTTTTCTTGAGTCTTTTTCAATGTCAGGATTTCTTTTCTTTATATAAATAATTACATGATTATCACCTAAGAGCCAGCCTTGCTCAGCACTAACTAGAATATGAAAGACTTGGGCTTATGTCTGTCCTTAGAATAAAACAGGGGCTTCAATTTGCATCTTCTGACCCACTCTATCACCCAGGCTATTGTCTCTTTTTCTTCCTATATTTGTTTGTTTGGTTGGTTTTTTTTTAATTTCCATGCTGGACCTGAGACTGTTTCTTAACCAAATCATAGTGAAAAGCAAAAACCTGGCTTTTTCTGAAGGGAGTGTAGCTTCCCAATCAGTTTACAGAATACCAGTGCCTAGTGATGGTCATTAAAGTAAAATTTAAAAAACTGAAGTAAAAAAAATGGTTGTCTTCACTTGACCAGAAGTCTTGGTAACAGCTGGGTATTTCACTGTTGTCCTGTTTCTTCTCTTTATCAGTTTACATTATTTGCTACTCCTGGGATTATGTGCAATAAATTTATTTCTCAAATTACATGAATCTGTAAGAAAATACTGTGTAGTAAAAGCTGTGTACTGAATAATTTTGCACTGACTCACCAGACTCAAACCCCTACAATTTACACTCAGAAGTCAGATGTAAACTAGACTAAGAAACTGGACCATTTAGATTGTTCTTCTTTTTCAGTCTGAAGAAAAAAACAATAAATCCTAGATTCACAGTCTGCATTTGGTAACTAAATTCTCATTTAATTCATCAGCACTCCTTGCTAATTTCAAATGTACTTTAATAGAAACATTTATCAATTAATGTCTGCGGAATTTGACCTCTAATTTGGTTAATTTTTGCCCAGATAAAATGAAGTAAAGTTAGGGCTTCTGTGGATGGTATAATGTAATGTAAAAAATACATTATAGGGCAGTGAAAATCTATCAGTCACAGCCTTAAAGCATAATTAAAACACCCATTCACAAATGTAATTCTTAAGTAATGTTTCATTACTGTCTTTTTTTTTTTTTTTATACATTTCATCGATAGCCACATAGAGTGAGAATCCGACAGAGATTTCTGTTAACTGCTAAACCTCTGCTAATTTAAAAATAAACAAATAAATAAATAAATTTGGGAGTGGATGCCCTTCTTTGTAGACGAGGCTTATTTAATTAAATAACTGATCAAACGTCCCACAACCCCACAAATGACAAATGTTTCTAAAAGAGCTGTGCGATGTGACTCTCTTTGCCCGCTCAGCTTTAAAGAAAGGTCCTTTCGGACCTGACGGACACATCGTCTCGGTCCCGCCGGTGGCAGAGCAGGGAAGAAGCCGCGAGGTGTCCCCGCCGAGCGGTCAGTGGCTCCGGGCGCGGGGACTCTGCCGCCACCGCCGGCCTCACAGTGCGGCCGCCCCGGGGCGAAGGAGGGCAGCGAAGGTGCTGCCGCCGCCGGTGCCCTACCATTGCAGGGTGAGCTGCGTCTGCTTCTTCTTGTCTTTCATGATCTGCGTGATGCTCTTCTTCGCAGACGGGCTCTGGTCCGCGGCTTTTAGTGCGCCGTCGCGAGTGTCCGCATCCTCTTCTTCCGAGGAGAGGGCTTCGCTGTTAAAGCGTGTTTCTGAGCGCCAAGGCGAGGACAAGAGAAACCCAAGGGCATCGTTACGGTCAGGCAGCACGCCGCCTCCTCCCGACGCCACTTGCCGTTTAACCGGCTGCCCTGTCCGCCGCTGCCTGAGGGGACGGGCCCGGTCGCCCCGATATCAGGCAACCGCACCCGCCTTACCTCGCGTCCCCGCCGGATCCCGAGCAGCAGCGACAGTTCGGGCACCTCCCGCGCCTCGCCCTGACTGCCCGCACCCGCCCCGGCCGCCGGCTGACAAGAGAACGCTGCCGCCACCCCTCCTCTTACCTGACTTGATGCCGGAGGAGAGCGCCGGCTCCGGGAGCCCGCTCTCGACGCCCGCCGCGGCGCACAGCCCCTCCTCGGAGTAGGGCAGCAAGCCTCGCCCCACCGAGTCGGCGTAGCAATCCTCCTGCGCGGCGGAGGACACTGCCTGGGCGGCCGGGAGGTGCAGGAAGGCGTCCTCTTGCTCGGGTCCCTTGGCCATGCTCCTCACTGGCGCCTGCTCTACCTCGCCGCGGCGCAGGCGGCTCCCATGGGCGGTGGCAGGGGACGGGGACGGGGCGGGAGCGGTGGCGGCGGCCGTTTGCGCGGGGCACTGGCACCTCGGTGGGAGACGGTGTCAGCCAAGCGGCCGACACCGGCAGCGTGAAGAGGAGGAGAGGCAAAGCGGGGGCGGCGTGGGACAGGTGTGCCCTACGGCGCCTTCCAGGGAGGCTGCATGGCTCCCTTGCGGGCAGAGGCGACCGGGCCCGCGGATGCCAACCCCTCCTCACGGCAGCTCTCCCGCGCCCGCGGAGGGGGCTACTCCTTGGATGGGGTCCTGGAGGTCGCTGTCGGGCGGCAGCGGGGAGGTCTCCCCGTCCCTGCTTCCAGTCACGGTGCTCAGTCAGGTTGGTCGTGCCTGGTAGGGAGGGGACGAGGCACTGCTGGAGGCCCGGGAGGTTGAGAGGAGCCTTTCCCGAGCCGATCTGCTGGGGACTTAATGATTAACTCCCGCCAGCCGTGGCTCTCGCTCTTGCCGGAGCAGCTCTCGGCCCGCCGCCCCGCTATGGCGAAGGCAAGGGGGCGGCCGCGGGGGCTCCCGCACCCTTTTCGGGTGAGGGCAAGGAGCTCCCAGCGGGCGCTGTGCTCCTCGCAGCAGTGTCTTGACAGCCACAAGGCCAAGAGGGGGAGCCGGACGTGGCTGGCCGGCCACGGGACCCGCCTAGGCACCGTCTGTTACTGTCAGCATTTTCTCATTTCCTAGTGTAATTTTGTGGGTGTTGGAACAAAACATCTTGATTTTGTACAAATAAATCATTGATCTGGCAGACGGGTCTTTGCTTTGCTCCATTTTAGCACGCTGAGAGAGATGGCAGGGGACAGTCGCAGAAAGATGCTCTTTTTCCAGAGAGCAGAGCTGTCAGTAAGATGGAAAACGAGCCTGATCCCTGCAACATCCACTGCTTTAATATATCCTCATTAAAGCGAAATCTTGGGCGGTGTGCTCCTCCTGGATAAGGGCTGGGAAACTGTGGTATGGCCTGTGGTGAAAGGAGCCCTGTAATGCTGTATCAGATGAACGTTAGAGGTGTTCTTCTTGCCATTAATTAGTGTTGGGCTGTCACAGACACACATCTCACAAAGACCTGTTCTCTCTTCCAAGCTTCTGTGGCACCTCCAGTCATTGATCCCACCAGCGGTACAAAATAGCAGAGTATTACCACTTCCACCTCTGCACAGATGTGTTATCAGACCAGCTATCAGCTATTGCATTCGTATTTTAACAAAACCCTGCATGTGACCATATCTGACAAAAGGCCCCAAACCACATCATAACTACAAATGACAGACTTCAGAAATTAGAAGACCTGTGAGAGAGTCCCAGAGCCAAAAATGTCACTTAGCCAGAACTTTCTGCTGCTTCTATTTACACCTCTTCCCTTAACTGTGTAAAATATATTTCCTTTCCTACTGGTTACTCTTTTCAAATATTTCTTCACTGTTCCTATGCTCCCTTCATATATGATACTATAGATGTCCATGTGCCTGTGTCCATATAGGACTTTGTCCACACTGAGCATAACTGAGACAGCTCAGCTTCTGCTTTCAATAGCTTTGTTTTGAGGTTACAGTAAAATCACACTTGACCCTCTGGCTTCTCTGTGAATTTTGGCTGACCTGAGTACTTCAGAATTTGGCTCGTGAGGATCAGTATTTCTACACTATAATAAAACCACCCAGCTACTAATTGTCGTAATAAATATTTTGTGAGCAAAACCCAATCTGCCATTTTCTTTTTGGTAATTTGGAGATAAATGTAGTTAGTTGTAGCATAAGAGCAGGTTTCTCCTTTGCAATGATGTCAGAATGTCATCAGTGATGCTGATGAATTTTAGCCTTCGACAATGCTGGGATTAACTGAGTCAGGGGGTCTAGTCCAGGGACCAGCTCGTTCCCATCCCAAGGCAACAACCATTTCTAGTCCCTTCCCATCCCTTCTGAGGGCCAGACACTGATTTAATTAGCTTTAGCTAAAACTGATGATGATTTTAAGTGCTTTTTCGGTAAACAGAAGTTCTCCTTGGACCTAGAAATCTTTTATGGCTCATACAAACTGTTCCCTACTTGTTCTTTCAAAGCCAGCAGAAGACTGTTCCGTGGTGTTACCAGCTTTATATAAAACAAAGCTTATGTTTGCAGTAATAAAGAAAGAAAAGTGGATAGGCCAGTGCTCCTAAGTAAACACATGGTGTTTACAGCATGCACGAGAACAGGTACATCATCCAGTGCCAACCTATGAGCAAACATATCTACTTTGCAATTAATAGAAATAAGTGCTTTTTTTAAAACAAGTAACATACAATAAATTAATTCTTCTGACAGGGGCCAGACAATATTCTTTAATGAACTCAAATTGCTTAAAAAATGTTCAATGTGAATTCATTGACAGTTTAAGTAATTTATAGGACAGAAAGATTAATCCTGGCAAGCAAAGGGAAATTGTGGTGTTTGAGCAGTTCACTCATGTAGCAATGGAACAGACAAATCCTTTTACTACATAGAAAATATTTTCCTGTGGTTGGAGGTTGGTGCTGTGTCTGTTTAAATGTCCCAGGGACTGCAGCTCAGCTGAGCCAGCCTATGACTCTTGTCATTATGGAACTGTCCCTCCTACTGATACCACTGCTGTAGGTGTGCTTGGTGATGTGGGTATAGTCTCCAAGTTCAGTATCTCATCCTCTGCCACTTATTCCTGCTGATGTTGTTGAAACTTTTGTTTATTCAGTCTCATTTTCACAGTTACGGACTATAGTGATCAAAGACTCTTGTCCCTCCCATCCCCTCCAAGACAGGATTACAGACATGTATCATTACACCTGTATGATTCCCCAAACCGTTTCTCTCACTTGTTCTCTGGTGATGGAGCATCACATCATAACCAGATCACATGTCACTGAAAAAAGTTTATTAGTGTCAAACAATCTCCTTTCAGCTTGTGTCCATTGCCTTTTTTTATGTCTATGTAAGAACACGATTACTCTTCTATTTTCATCAGTTTTTCAGTATTTGAGGGCTGTTACCACATCTCCTCTCTGACTCTCTGCCAAAACCAGCCAAAAAGGCCCAGGGAGTTGCCCACAGGTTTGCAGTCTCAAGCATTTTTCTTTGCCTTGGCAATTTTTTCTTTATAACTTCCTTAAAAATCATGATATCTTCACACTTTTCGAACTAAAACAATTGTCCTGTCTTTGGTCTTCATTGTCTATCTTACTTATTTCATCCCTCACTACTTTCTTTCAGACCATTCCTGCTTCCATCCTGTTCTTACTGTTCTCTTTGTATCATGTTGCTTCTGTTTCCAAGTCCCCTTACCGGCCTGTTGAGCCAGACTTCAACTCTGCTTTCTGTGACACCTTTGCTATCATTTTTGTTTCTTTGCCTGACTTCCCTAGAACCTTTGCCTCACTAATGCATTCTGAAGTACCTATTCCAGCATAAGAAAATCATCACAAGTCTTCCTTCTGTTTACTGGACCTTAAATGTCAGAAGTTCTTACACCTGCCTGCTGAAGGTGTTGATTTGAGGTATCTGAAGAGGTCTCTTAGAAAATAATTACCACACTGTGTACATCTCTTTTTTTTTTTTACCTCAAGGAGTTAATTCCAAGTTTTCTGTTGCTTGATGTAACCTCAGAAGCATTCATCCTGATGGAAAGGTCATACTTCATATAAACATAACATACAGCTTCCATTATGGCTTAGCATTCTTATCCTCGTGCTCTCTTTCAAGGATAGTACCACGTCTGGAAAAGTGCTCTGAGTCCTTTTTAGCAAACACCTCTGAGATGCAAACTCAAAATTTTTGAAAGGGATTCCGTGCTAGAAGCAAATATTTGGTATCTAACTCAAGTTTTAAGCTATCGTCCATCTATCACCTCAATGTAATTAGAAGAATGGACTCTTGGACAAACCCTTCTGCAGCAGGAACTGCTTTTCTCCCTGCACTGCGTGTGAATCAGCACAGATAAATCTAACAAATGCTGCAGCAGATGGGGAGAATATCTCCAGATTTCCGTTGATTACACATAGATGTTCTGTTAATGTATTGAGTCAAAGAAAAAGTAATTTTAGTGGAAGATATTTCATATTTTGCCTAAATATATATATATATCTCTATGCTAGTAATGCCATAAGAAAGAAAAGCCTTTCCCAGAGGCTAAATCTGATTCTTACTTATGTTTCAAACACTTGCTGTCACAGCTGAGAAGAGACAGATTTCAGGTTTCACAGGGAGCTGGGAACGGCTCTTATGGCATATTAGTCAGGAGGCTGGTTTCTGCTGAGCGGTGCCTTAGCCACAGGGATGGGAAACACTGTTTCAACAAGAGAATCAAACAGTACTATGCACTGTTGAAAGGCTGGGACAGGAGGCATGGGAGGCTCAGGTAGTTTGTGTTGGCCTGTGTCCTGTTTCGAGCGAAAACAGAGCTAATTCTGTTCAGTGATTTCACTTTTCAGCTCAGTTCTTCTAACTAACAGAACTTGCTGAAGTCAGCAGCCTGTTTGCACAGGCAGTGGCTGCTGCTGGCAGGGATAACACCCCGTGTTTAGAGTCACTGCCCAGGGTTGGGGTGCAGACCAAGGC
>JANHGN010016956.1:0-17853 GCA_024605025.1 Megaceryle maxima
AAAACAACAAAACAAAAACCACAATAAAACAACCCACAAAAACCCCAAAACAAAATAAATTAAACCCCCCCTGATTTAGAGAAGATTTTGTCAGATTAAATTACCGTATTTTAGACAACATAGCTCTGCCAGTTTAGCAGTTAGTGATGAGGTAATAATTTTAAGATTAAGGTACAGCACAGATTGACTGTTTTAAGCAGAGACTGTACTGAAGGTCTCAGTTAATTTTAGAAAAGTAAGGAAATCTTAATGAGAATTTCCATTTGTGCCTGAAGAGTTAGATGTCTCAGAAAAGTATGTAATGACCCAGAATATGGAAGCAAAACTGAGTAAATTAAGTATGTCTTGAAAGATAGAACTCTGAAATCCCTTTTAATGTTTCATTCAAAAGGTCATTTACTTACCTTCTATAGACATTATATATATTTGAATGGTAGGAATATGGAAAGTAGTTTTGGTTTTGCAACTGAACTGCTTAAAAGTGAGTGCGAAATTAGGGGATTGATTCCATTTTACAGGATCCTTTGCAGTGTTCATTATAGCATGGTACAGATTAAAACATTATTTCTTTTTGCATAATTTTGCAGATGTTGATGAGTATGAAAAACCTGTACGGTACTGAGTGATTCCCAAAATACTTTGTTACTGTTAATATTGTTAAATTCTATTCCCACATCTGACACCGATGTGGAGAAAAACAGTGAGTGGGAAATTTGAAAACAGCTCTGCAACTTGACCTTTTCCTTGCTTAATGTTGAGATTGTCAAATATAAACCACTGAGTTAAAGTTTTACATAGTGAGATGTTCTTTATAGGTAAGGAAAATATTATTTAGAGGTAAAACTTAATCAAGTCCTTCCTTCATCATGAGTGTAACTAAGGAAAATCAATTTTCGTGCACCTTTTTCTTCAGTCTTTACTTGATTGGGTTAGTGTGTTGGGGTTATTTAGCTTTTTTTAAAACCCAACTTGATTATGGCTTAGTTATTCTGATAATAGATGAAATTATCTAACCATACTTTCTCAGCAGTTGATTGAATGTATTACTACAAACCCCTTAAAGTTAAGAGTTTTGCTGCTTCTTAAAAATTCATACAGATTGTAACTGAATTATATCATTGCCTCATGCAGCTGGATGTTATATTGCTTTATTTAGGTCAATTACTGCACAATTGCAGTTTTTTGTATCATAATGAATATTAGAATTCCGTAATTTTAATGTTTTGAGTGGGTCTGTTGGTAAGTCAGTATTTTTTAATTTTGTGTGCAGTCATTTGCTTCATACCTTTCAGCTAATTCCATGCACATATATTTAGACCACATTTAGGTTTTAATATATTAATAGAAAAGGATTTTTCTTCCTCAAAAATATTTGCAGTTAACTTTCCATTCAAAACTAAAACCTGAGGTCTAACATGGAACTAAATCAATGTCTAATATCTTATGAATGTCATTGTGCTTGAGACGATGGTTAGATGACAAAACCAAATAGAACCCTACAGTCTCTCTTTCTTGAGGAGAAAATACTTCATTTTGTTACATTCCAGTACTCAAGGGAGGATAAACTTCAAAAACATCCCATGGGACAAGTGATGAAGAGTTTTTGTTGTTGCTGTTAATTTTGATGAAATGGAGACTGTTCAATTTTGGTTCCTTGCTCCACTCCTGTTTCACTGTTTTTGCTGGAGCAGAGGATTTAGAACCATGCTAAATTTTGGTAAATTTTTGGTCATGATGAGATTAGAAATGGAATAGTCATTGCTGTTCCTTGAGTGTGATGATTGCAAATTGAGAGCTTCCAGGCACTGGTCAGCCTGAGAGGTGGGTCCTTGTATCTGCCTACAAGTTTAGGGCCTTGGATACATTGTTTTCTGTCATAATTTCCTGTCCATATATATTTTATTGCAAGTGCTTTTGAATATGGGACCCCTGTTTCAGCTGTGAAGTACATCCTGAGTAAATGCAGAGTTTATACAGGCAGTTTAAGTGGATTTACATGGTGCCCTGTTAGTGTCACCTTACAGACAAAAGCAAATACAAGAAAAAAACCACCCCATACAAAACACCTCACACTTGAAATTTAGAAACAGGCAAGACTTTTTCTATGTAAAGCAAACATGTATGTGATTCTGTTGTGTTGAGATGCAGGTTTTGTAATGGCTTCCTGCAGGTTTTAGTTGTGTGTTTTTAAAATAGTGTCTGGGGGACTCAGGTTAGGAGGTAGCTGGCTTTTTGTCAATAGGCCAACGGTCCACTGAAATATATCTTGCACCAGTACTGTGCACTGGAGATGTCCAACAAGTTTTTACATTCACTTCTTAATCCCAGCAAGGTTTGATACATTAGGCTGTGTATGTGGACAGAAAAATATTTCTTAACTGCCTCTTTTTCACATATCATGTTTGGTGGACCTCTCTAAAAATATATATTCAGGTTTGTAGTTTCCTGGTAGACATTTGGTCAATCAGATTATTAAGCATTAAAGGTGAGTTTCATATTAGCTTTAGGCATTAGCTCTGGGATTTTTTGGCTTGAGTATCTTCTTTTTGAAAGAGCAGCGTAAAACTCTTTTTCTGAGGATCGTGTTGTCATTTTAAGAGATTTATTCAGCACCTTATTTTTGTTGTTGTGTGACCCATACTTTATTTTGTTGTCCTGTGTCTTTGTCTATTGAGATGCTCTGGAAAAGGTGGCACTGATAATTATTTTGTTTTTTTCCTCCCCCTTCAAGGAGATGACAATGTAGACAATCTTTGTCTGTCTTGCACCAACCTCTATCAAGCCTTGAATGAAGGAAATATGCTTGGAAAACCATTTAAAGGAAGAAGTGTTCTTCTGAAGACATTATATAAACTTGTAGACATTGATTCAGATCCACTTTGCCTGAAGCTGGCAAAGATTATTCTGTCTGTAAGTGTTTTAAAATGCTGTTTGGTAGAATGTGAAGCTGAGAATTGTGAATTACAACTTCCATTTCATTTTTCATTTCATACTTTTAAACTGTGTCTAAACTAACCCTTTCCTAAGCAAAATTTCTTGCCTTACAGTACTAGTCTCCCATTCATCCCTATGAGCACTTGCTGAAGCCTGTTTTTTGCAGAGAAATTACATCTGGGAGAGGAAAGAGGGGCACAAAATAGGATAGTGGCAGGAATATTGTGTAGGTAGGGGAAAGAGACAGTGTCCTAAGCTGGGATACACATGCAGGGATTTAAACAAAAATAATAATTTGAAAAATTACCCATGGAAATAAATCTTAGTTTCTGAATAATATCGTAACCTTATTAAATACCTTTATTTCCAAATACCCAAACAGACTTTTTTACAAAGTAAGTGTAGTTATGTGTTTATCTAGTATCTCTGATGAAAACTCTCAAATAATTAGTGCTTTTAAACCTATTAGTTCAGTTTCTGCTGACTATGGGCAGCCACTGGTGAAAGGATACCACTTAGCATTGTGTTGTAGAGATTGTAGTAATGTGTGTATGTTAGGGGGGGTTCTCCTTTAAGGTAGTGTGTGTTATTTTAAACAGAAGATATGATTATATATTCAGATACTACATAGATTTTAAGTGGTGCTTATTAAAAAAAAAGTTATGTTGCAGACACAGCTTTCTGTGGAATCTTAAAAATCACAAGAGAATAAATTGCCCTTGAAATCCAGAGCAAAGGAAGAGATTTGTCATTGTATTTTTAACACTTTTACTTACCCTTCATGATCTCTCGGTGACCATTAGTACATCATAAGATCTTTTTTTCTGATATATAACTTTCATTAGGAAATGTACTGTTACACTGGAGTTCTTTGTGATATGGCCATAGATGCCAAGCCAGTGCATCCCATGCAGAATTTCTTTGTAAGAGTGAATCAGAGGGAAAAAAATGTGCAAGTTATTGATATACTACCTGCAGAAAATACATTAAAAATATATATATCTCATCTGTTCTTTTAAGTCAGTCCAGTTTGCTAAATAGAGATTAGACTAGCTAGGTTTCAGAGTCATTTAACTCTGCAAACTTTTCAGTTTGGCTCAGGGTACTGGCAGGGTTTCATCTGGAATTTAATAGTTCTGTGAGAATACAAATTTGCCATGGTGTCTGAACTTGTAAAATGTTATGGTGCATTTTTCTATGTAGATTTTAGTTGTGATTTTTATGTCTTTTACTTACTTTGCAGATGAAAGTGGATGGAAAAAATCTTCTCAGTGTTTGCAAGCTTGCATTTAAAATTTGCAGGAATGAAAAAAATGATGAGATTGTTCAAAATGATAGATTATTGGGTATGTATTCTGTCCTTGTATATAAGTTAGATCTTGAAATTTAATAGCTAGATTTATCATCTTTCAAGAAATATTCTCAGAGTTAACTTAGTCACAAACTAAAAATTGCCTATTAGGTCAAACTAATGGTCCACCTAGTCCAGTATTCTATGTGTAATGATGGTGATAGCAGATGCTGTTTAGGGAGAGCACGGAAGCCTGTGAGTTTTCTGTGATCCATTTCCCCCGTACTGCCCCAGCATCCAGAATTATTATGTTCTGGAGACATTAGATGGTGCATCCCTCCCTAAACCTTTATGGTCCCTGTTTATAGATATTTTATTTTTTAATTTACTTAATTCCATTTTGAACTTTCTGATTCCAATGGCATCCTGGCCTGCATCAGGAATGGTGTGTCCAGAAGGACTAGAGAAGTGATTGTCTCACTGTACTTGGCACCAGTGAAGCTGCAGCTTGAGTACTGTGTACAGTTTTGGGTGCTGCAGTGTAAGAAAGACATCGAGGTGCTGGAGTAGAGTTCAGAGAAGGGCAACAAAGCTGGTGAAAGGTCTGAAGAATATCTTATGAGGGCGGCTGAGGGAGCTTGTCGTCTTTAGTGTTTTCTTCACACTCAGGAGGCTGAGGGGAGATCTTATTGCTCTCTGCAACTACCTGAAAGGAGGCTGTACAGAGGTGGCTGTTGGTCTCTTCTCCTCAGTAACTACTGATAGGACAAGAGGCAGTGGCATCAAGTTGTGCCAGGGGATGTTTAGGTTGGACATTAGGAAAAACTTCTGTACCAAAATGGTTATCAAAGACATGAACAGGCTGCCCAGGGAAGTGATTGAGTTGCCATCCCTGGATGTTTTTAAAAGCCATCTAGGTATGGTGCTTAAGGATATGGTGTAGTAGTGGCCCTGGTAGAGTAGATAATGGTTGGACTTCATGATATTAAAGGTCTTTTCCAACCATAGTGATTCTGTGATTCTGTCTGCTTCTACAGTCTCATAGAACAACACATTCCAGAAGTTCTCCATCTGCCGTTTTAAAACTATCTACTTTTCATTATGCCCCTGCTTGTAGCTTTGCAGGATTTGTAAGTCAGCTTCCCCTCTACCTTCATGATTTTTTAGACTGCAGTCATACCATATATCTCTGCCTTCTTTTCAGACTGAAGCATTTCAGACTTTTAGCTTCTCCTTTGGAAGGATGTTGTGTCATTCTCTCAGTTGTTTTAGTAACCCTTCTCAATACCTTCTCCAGCTCCAGTAGGTGAGATGTACAGGACAAAACCATCTGTGAAAGATGTGTCTGCACCAAATTTTATAGAGGCGAAACAATGCTGTGTTGCTGGCCATCAGCAGGAAGGATATTGAGAACAATCATTGGCTTTTTTTTAGCTGCTGCTGCACATTGAGCCAGTGGTTTTGGAGAAGGGTCATCAATGTCTCTAAAATCACTTTTGTGATTGTAATTATATTTGTGTAATCCACATACATCTTGCAAATATGAAGAAAATGACAGTGTATGAATGATACTATCAATTGATGGGCATTCCTTTCATTAAAACTTCATTATATTTTATTAATGTAAGCTTTGACCTTGCAAGTATTTATTGCATGTGTGTAAGCTAAAGCATACGTGCGTGTCTGCCTAAATAGATGAGAGTATGCCTATTAGAAACATAGAACTGTCTGGGTTGGAAGAGACCTCTTGAGGTCATCTAGTCCAACCCCCCTGCTGAGAGCAGGGACATCCTCAACTAGAGCAGGTTGTTCAGAGCTCTGTCAAGCCCCACCTCGAATGTCTCCAGGGATGGGGCCTCAACCACCTCCCTGGGCAACCTGTTCCAGTGCTCCACCACTCTTGTGGGAAAGAACTTCCTCCTTATTTCCAATCTAAATCCACTCCTTTCTATTTTAACACCATTGCCCCTCGTCCTTTCCCTCCAGGCCTTTGCAGACAGGCCCTCTCCAGGCTTTCTGTCAGCTCCCTTCAGGTACTGGAAGGTGGCTGTTAGGTCTCCCCGGAGCCTTCTCTTCTCCAGGCTGAACAATCCCAGCTCCCTCAGCCTGTCCTCATAGGAGAGGAGCTCCAGCCCCCTGATCATCTTTGTGGCCTCCTCTGGCCCTGCTCCATCAGGTCCATGTCCTTCCTGTGCTGAGGGCTCCAGAGCTGCGCGTAGTACTCCAGGTGAGATCTCAGCAGGACCTTGAAGTTTAGCATGTGAGTGTTGTCAGAAATAAAGACCTGATAAGCCTTTCCAGTAGTAAGGTCAATAGGAAAGGACTCTGAAAAAAGAGAACAGCTCAGGTTGCTCAACTGAATTTGGACGTTGAAAGTTACAGTTTGTAGAGACTGGCACCACAAAAAAATTGGGACAAGTTCCCTCCCCCCAAAAAACCCACACTATGGGTTTTTTGCTCCCATTTCCATCTTCACTTTTCACTTGCTTTTCTTTCCCTGTATTTTAAAAACTAGTGAAGGAATAAACATTTTTGGTAGGAGTTTATTTGTTTATTGTTTTATTCACTGTCTATGTTTTGGACCCACCTTATCCAGACCCCAGATTCCCATTGCAGTCACTGGGTTATAGATTCAATATTTTTTTCTTCTCCTGATCCCATGAGCTGTTTATGTGCAGTTGAGAAGGTGCAGTAGAAGAAATAAATTAACTGTTAATCCCAAAATAGACAGCTATTGTTCAAGGCCCTGTTGTGGAGCAGGGACCCAAAACTTTTTTCCTCACATTGCCACAACCCAAGTGGTTTAGCTGACCACTAGGCAATTGGTGAGGGTGAGAGTTTGGGCAAGAGCCTAGAGTGTGTACTTCATCCATATATACCCATATGCTTGGAGAAAGTTTCAACTTCAGTTGAGACAGAAAAAAAACTGGGAAATCTTTTAAGTTTAATGAAAGGGGAAAATGTTTTTATTCAGCTGGTTGGAACACAAGAAGCAGAAGTGAATGATGATTTCAATCAGTTACTAGAAATTCAAAAGTATAAAATTGGTTAGGATTACTTATTTATTTAAGGTGCACTCACCAAATTCAGAATTCACCCACCAAATTTGGTTGTGAAAGATACATTGGGCTTGTGCTAACAACTATTACTTTTAACATTTCACATACCTGACAGTTGTAGCATAAAGCAAAACTTTTACAGTAACTTTACCTACATGAAACTCAGTAAATCTAAAAAGGGTACAAACAGACTTCGAATGTGTGATTTTAATTAAGCACCTCTGCTTTTAGTGCTCCATTAGAGATGCTTTAAGACATTTTATTTTTAAGGAACTAATGAAAATAAACCTCTTTATAATGTCTCAAATTTAGTACACAAAATTCCAGGTACACACAATCAATTTTTGCAAATCTTGACTGAGCATTTAAGTGATTACTGCTATATGTTTACAACTGGTTCTGGTTCTTGACGCCTGAGAGAACAAAAGTCAGAGCCATTTTGTTATTCATCAATAATTGTTTCTTGGTTTCAATCCAAATACCCAATTTTTCTAGCTCGCTTCTTAGAAATGTGAGAGTTCACTCTGAGTGGTTTTCCCCAATTGTTAATCTCCTCAATGACTGGATTGTATCAAATATAAATGCTAATATTAGGCTTTCTGAATAAACATTTTCCTTTTAGATTGTTTGTTGGAGGTCCTGAGAACTGAAGATCTACAAAAAAACAGTGAAGCTTTTCTGTTTTGCATGGGAGCTATAAAATTCATGTCTGGAAATATAGTACTCCTTAATGAAATGGTCAACAAGGGAGCTGTTGAAATGTTGCTGCAATTATTGAAGCAGATTAACAATATAAAAGAAAATGACACAAATTTCTCCAGCTTGGGCCATCTATTAGTCCAGGTTAGCATTTACTTGTTTTTCAAAAGGTACACACTTCAAGGGCAAATTAAGTATTTAATTAGAGGAGATAAGGTAACCCTGTGTGCCACTGACAAATTTATACCTATATTTGAACAGACGTCTTTTTAAGAAGTTTACATGAAGTTAAATATTTTAGAATATTTTTTTTTTTTAGTCAATTTTAAAGGCTTTAGAAGTTCTGAAGCCAATAGAAATATTTTTAGATACCTAATAAAGCCAGTTTCTTATTACTACTTTATGGTGCTGACAATGTTCTGGATGTTAGAGTAAACAGACAAAAATGTGTTCCCTGTCTAAATACTCTAAATTGAAATAACAAATAGAAACTGGTTCTGCAATACTCTAGGAGATTACAAAAGCTTTTTATTACAAGATTCAGAATGCATAGGAAAATATAGCAATGTTTCTTTGTCAAAGTGTTTTTGAAGAACTGTAAGGAAAAGGTAGCTGTAAAAGCCAGATTTTTTTTTAATCATTTTGAGGACAGCAGGCTCAAAACTATCTGTTCATACACGAGGTACCTTGATGAGCAGTGGCTATGAAACATCCTTTGTCCTAAAACTCTTTAAACCCTAGTGTTTTAGGAAAAAGAAAAATAGTTGCGTAGCTAAATCTTAAGTTATGTATAAGTTGTGGCATTTTTGTGTCTGTCAAGAATTTACCAGGTAGGTTTCTAGCATTTGTCCTGGGAATTACTGATGTAAAAATTAGTGAATGGTATAATTGTAAGCTTTTGGGGACTTCATAGGAAAATATATTGGTGAGCTTTCTGAGGGGGTATTTACACTAAAGGATGCCAGATTTCTTTAATTCTCTGCTAATTTGCAAACAAGGGATTTTTTTACTACTTGAAATTATATGAGAAAGCAGATAGCTTACATCATCATATTATTATTAGTGATTTTTGTCTATTTTAGTGGAGCTATGATGTCTCTCCAGAATAGTGTGTATAATTTTATTACCAACATAAACTAATTGGGAGATGCTACAAAGCACTGAATGCAATGATGTGGCTTAATGCTTAGTTTCACTAAGGAAGTCCTAAAGTGACAAATTGCTAAAGACTGGGAAAATATATCGTGGAACTGGAAATTTGGTGCTTGTCGTGTTCCTGCTTTCTTTCCTATCTGTTCCTGTCATCAGTAAGTTCCTATATGAACCAAAAAATTCTCTTTTATATACTTCTGTCTTTAGAATTGGGAAAGAACTTTTTTTTGGTAGCACTGTGAATTCTCCAAAGAATTCCAAAATCATCTGTGCTGTTTTGTTGATATCATACCTTATATTCCATTCTGATGTTGTATATGGGACTTCCAAGCCTTCTTTTTTTCCAGAGAAGGTGTACAAACCTCAGGTCTGCACGTAAGCAAGATTTTAATGACCATACTTTTCTTGAATGCTGCAAGTTAGATGTTGTAGGTCCCAATAATACTGCAGTGCTGCCTTAGGCTATCAGTTGAGTTAGAAACTCCCCTTTGAGAAGTATTGCGGAGGGATTGGAGGTCCAGAACAGCTTCTGCTCTCAGTGACTTTAAATCAGACAGTGACTTTAAACACCTGCAGTATAAGAAAAGTGAACTCATGTGAAGGTAGGGTATGATGCCTCCCATATGGTAGCTGTGCAGTCGTTTGAGTCAGTGGAAATTTTGGTTGTATTTTTGGTAGCCATTTCGATACCTAAATTACGAGATATGTATCCTCTATCTCTTTTCATGTCTATGTAGTTTAAAAATATTTAGCCTTTTGACAGCAGGAAGGGGATGGCTAAAAGCAAAGCATATTACTTACTGACATTTGCTGGCTGCTGTTAGCATTAATCATATAATGCGTATAATGGGAATCCTGTTAAGTAGAAAAAGATGGAAATTTATGTTAAATAGATATAAGAAGAAGCTTTTGCCAGTTGGGGCATTTAAAAATAACAGATGATATCCAAGTAATAAAACTAATAAATCAGATTATCTTCATCAGTTTCACTAGCTGTCTGAAGTTCCCCACAACCTTGCAGAAGTTTTTTTTCAGTTGTTTGTATGTGGATAAATTCAGGGGGTTTTAATCGAGAGTTTAATTTGCAAATGTGTGAAATGAAAATGTTAAATTTTATACCATTTTTTTTTGGTCATTATTATCTCTGCTGCTTTCAGTATGATTGGAAGTGTAACAAAACTTTTGTACAGTTTGTAAGCTGAAGAGGGAATTTTTTTTCAAAGACATGTAGTGATAGGACTATTGATAATAATGGCTTTAAACTGAAAGAGGGTCGATTTAAATTAGATATAAAGATGAAATTCTTTACTGTGAGAGTCATGAGACACTGGAACAGGTTGCCCAGAGAAGCTGTGATTGTCTCATCCCTGGAAGTGTTTAAGACCAGGCTGGATGAGGCTTTGAGTAACCTGGTCTAATGGGAGGTGTCCCTGCCCATGGCAGGGGGTTTGGAACTAGATGATCTTTAAGGTCCCTTCCAACACAAACCATTCCATGATTCTGTAAGTAGACTGGTTGTTTCTAATAAAGCCTCAAATATTTTATGCAGTTGGTACTGACAACTGTCTCTCACTGAGGTTGCTCTTTTGGTTCTTTGTATTCTCTTCTCTGGTAGTGCAGAGAGTTCATTTTTCTTCCTCTTGTGAAAAAAGTAGTGATTCCTGCTGCTGTGGAATTCCCATGTGACTTTCTCATATCAGTTTCTTCAACAAATCTGCATTAAAGTGCACATTTCTTCCTTGTAAGTTAATTGTTCAGTCATCATAGACAGATGTAGGAATAGTTCTGTTTTCAAGGATGTGGTATTGAAGAAAGTTTTTTCTGTGATTCGTGTCTTCAGAATAAAAGAAGTTTTTGTGACATGTTTTAACTTGTAGCAAAGGATCAAATATCCAGTGACATACAGAAATAATCAATAAATACAAGTCTTCAGGAGTAGCAAGCAAATTACAATGGAGAGGAAATACCCCTTAAATAGTCACAGTGGTCTCTGAGGGAGATCTTTTGATCCTGATAGCTGAAGTATCTCAGTTAACAGGGACCATTCATTCTTTAACTGTATAATTGCACAATCACCAGATGGCAGTGTTATACATAATCTTACCACGTCTTTTTTTTGTGGGAATAAAGTCTCTCTCTGATTCCTTCATTGTTACACAATGGATTTTATGCAAAAGTCCCAAATTACAAGAATAAACACCTTTGTAATAATTATTTTTCCTTCATAGAGTACATGAAACCAAGGACTCATTTTATGTTGCTTCACCTAACAGTCTGATTATATTTATATTTATATGAAATGTGGTAATACTTATTCAAAACCCCATGCTTTTGATGTTTCACTGACAAGACTTAACAAGTGCTCCATGTTCCTTAACTGAGAAGCGCTTAAATGTCTTCTCCTTTAAAAATAGCATTTCTCTGCTGTTAAATTTTCTGTTTGGGTGAATTTGATCTTTCACATGGCAATATAAGGATTAGAGCTGGTGGGGATTGCTAAAGCAATTTGTTATGCATTTCTCCCTGAATTACAGTGTCTGTGTGAAGCAATCAGAGTATCTCTTGAATTCATCCACTGTCCGGACAGCTTTTATTATTTTTTTCATTTGTACTGTTCAAATTTCACTTGCATACTAACTGTTCTATTATGGATGTACATTTCAATGAACTTGTGAATTTCATTGTCTCACACCTTTAAGTATATGTTGTTTTGCATTGCTTTTCCTTTCCAACCTCTCTTTGTTTGAGGATGCCTTCTCCTAAGAGTATACAGCTGGATGATTTTGAACCATCCGGCTGTCTCAGGCAGTGAAAAATTTTACTCTCTTTTTGGAGACCTCTCCACCATTACCTATTGATAAAGATTTTTTTTTTTTTTTTTTTCTTTCATCATCAATCTCATTGCTGCTGTGAAAGCCCTGGTCTGGGTTTCAACAACACTTTTAATATATGGTTTCTACTTCATTTTCTTCATTGTGAAGATTCAAGCTAAATTGAGCTCAACAAATACTATTGTAGCATGACTGTGAGCATCCTGTACATAAGCACTGAATGGAATCTGCTGTGTCTGTTCCATTTAGTGGGAAATTTTCCACTATAACGTTTTGAATAACAAAGTATTTGATCAGAATATTTTTACTTCAAAATACTTCTATAGTGTTGTGTTGATTTTCATAACATTGTGACTTGTGACAGGCTGCATATCTGGAAATGTATTTTTTGCTGTGGTTATTTAGTTAAGATAACAAAAAACCTCAGTTTCTGTTTATTGTGAATATAGTATCCAATTCATATTTAGTGCTGAAGTTAAATCCATTCACATGTCACGTTCACATTACCTTTTTTTTTCCCCTCTGTACCTTGCTTCTCCATTTTGACATATTGTTTCTTCTCCTGTTGTTCCGTTGCAGAACGTCGTGTGGTAACTGAAGACGTGCACACTTTTGTCAGATCTTTTGAAGTAGGACAGCAAATTTGAAAGCTGCTGGAGAATGGACAGAGTAGTGCATAGAATCCTATGAGCAAAACCTCCTGCTCTTTGTCAGATTTTTTTCCCTTAAAATTAGCAATTACATATCACTGGAGAAGCAGTCCAATTCAGTGATAAAATACTTAATTTCTAGAGGTTTTTTGGTGACTTGAGACAATTTGACACAGATAGTCTTTGTGCCTCATCAAACTACATTTAAAACCAAATTAAATACCTTACTCTTAGAATAAGGAAATTTTCCAGAATTCCCATTTTCACATTAGATTAAATGACTTCACATGAATTTTATAAGAAGTTCTGGTTTAGATCAACAACTAACTTACATGTCATTGCCTGTCTGACCTTGGCATTTGATTACCTTGGAACGCAACCAGGACATTTCAAAATATGCAACAGCTGATTCATTTTGTGAATCTACAAGTGATAGCTATTTTATGCTTAAAACTCCTTGAAATGGAACCGTTTCTTCTGAAAATACTTTGGTTTCTCCAAAATAAACTTGAGGACTTAAGCTTTTCATTTTTATACTGGTTGAATAGTGGATTTCCCTTGATTAATCTTTAACATTTTTAATCACGTTTTTTGGTATTTTAAGACAATCTTAGCTTGCAATGTATAGTTATTATCAAAATATATATTATATATCATATATACAATATATATTATATATCATTATATATCATATATTCATTTGCAAGACTTAAAGGTAAATCTGTGAAATCAGACGTTATACAAAAAATCCCTTTAACTACCCACAGCATCTCACCTAATTTCCAGTTGGTATATGGTTATATACATGCGTACAAGGTTTTAAAACACACAAAAGATGTTAACTCAAAGGAGAGGAGTTAACATGCAGACAAAGACCAGCATCAGTCTTTCATTTTCAAACAATTCTTTCAGTATCCACAATTTAGTTACTTTACACATTTCCTGTGTAATTTCGTGGTAGCTAGATACCTGCAGAGACTGCCTTGGACGTTATAAATGAGATCTGAGCTTTATTAACTTTTCAGTCCGGAGTGGATTCTGTCGTAAATGGCTGTGATTAATATATCTGTAAATATTCTCTATGCAGCTGGCAGCTACTTTGCGAAACTTGGCCGATTTACCTGCGGCAAGAGACCGGCTCGTTGGCTGCGGTGCAGCCTCTTTGCTCTGCGTGGCGTTGGAGCAGCACAGCAATGATAAGGATGTCTGCGCCTATAGCATCAGGATATTCAGGTATGTCTAGAGCATGGAGCTGTTTCTGAGTGCAGTCAAGTCAATGCTACTTCCAGTCACCTCCTAAATCTGGGAGGTTTACAGTAAATTGTTTTGTTTGGGTTTTTCTTAAAGCATTTTGTAGGTTTTAAGGATTTTGTATAATTGTGTCTTCATTAATACTGAGTGTACTCATGCAAACTGGATTTGTTGTCCCCATGAAACATGTTGCAGGGATCACAGGGTGACAGGGGTTGGAAGGGACCTTGGAGATCTTTGAGTCCAACCCCCCTGCCAGAGCAGGACCATAGAATCCAGCACAGGTCACACAGGAACGCAGGCAGGCGGGAAATCTGTGTTGTATTATGTATCTTTTGATCCTACAGATTCTGCCTGAGATTTTTAAAGTTACCATTTTTTATAAGTATTTATTAATCCTATTTTAGGCCATGTTTAAAAAAAAAAACGAATGAGAGAAATTACACAAGCTTAAGTTATATTAAGCTATTATATATGTATTGTGAAATAAAATACAGGAAAGAGAGAATGTGATCAGTGCTCGTTGTTTTGAGCTGTCACAGTGTTTGAGGAGATTAATCTATGGGATTGGGGCTTCAATGTACAAATGGAAGCATGAAAACAACCTTGGTTTTCTGAACAGCTCAGTGGCTGCTTCCCCAGATCTGCTATTTAGAGGGAGATCAGTATTAGTGAATCACCCAGAAAGATTCTTTTGCAGTCTGAATAGTTTCTCAGGCAAAAATCTTCCAGTTACCAAGCACCAGTGTGCAATATCCAGTGTTAAATGGACTTGCAAACAATTTAAGGATTTTGAAGAAGTTGTGAAATTGACTGTTGATAAATTCAGGAGTTGGTTATAACCACAATTTATGAATGCCATTCTGGATAAATTATTTGCCACTGCTGCTTTGTTACTATATTGAGTCGAGTCGCCTGTGGCTTCATGTTCATTGAGATTCTGCTATGGACTTCTCTTACTCTTTAGCCCCTCCAAATTATCCATCACGTTCTCCTTGCTAGATGAGATCTGGTTGTGCTTTGAAGAGCAGCTACATAAGGAACTGTCATTTATTCCTCTCTGCATCTAAAAACAGGCAAATCTGGTCCTTTGCTGTTCGTGCTACATGTAAAACGTGAATTGCTTCCCAAGTTCCTCATCTGTCTCTTAAATTTTATTCCTAAAAATGAGTTGAGTTCTAGCAATGATTACACCACTTTGAGTATATTTACTTTTTCTAAGGAGAACATTTCTTTTACTTGGAAAATGCCATGAAAAGTGGGGTTTGTAATTAAATGTAATCTATACTTACACTGTAATTCTGACAAGGCTGTCTACTTGATCTAGAATTCAATGTGGAGAAAAAGTAACTAGTCTTCTAAAAGTTTCCTGCAATTGTTTTTCTTAAGTTTAGGGAGCTGCATGATCTGAAGATACAAATTAGCTGTAAACTCAGTTAATTAGGTTCCTGTAAATTGCAGACACACACACACACACAAATCATACTATGCAGTACAGAGCACAGATTTGCAGTTTGTTTTGTCTTCTAGTAACACAAAAAGAGTATTATTTTCTCTCTTGGTGAGTTTAGGCAGCCTCTTTGTAGAGAATATGTTCAATCTATTCAGAATCTTCATTCCCCTAAGTCTGTAAGTCTTGCTGTGGTTGGCTGTAAGTGAACATCAGCACAGATACTGGTTTTGACTGCATGGGAAGCAAGAAGTTACCCTTCTGTTTGTTTTGTTAATTGCAGTATTTCTGGTGTTAGGACCAAAGCATTCCCCATTCGCTGTTTTTGTAATGGTCAAGGCGAGCGGGGTAGGGTCTGAAGCAGCCCTTAGGGAATATTCAGAGAGAAAATCCTAACTGCAAGAAGGCATGCTCTCCCTATTTGCTGGCGAGAGATGTGTTCTGTTAGCGTTTTCACTGGGCTCTACTAGACGTGCATTAGGAAGGGACCTTTATTTATTCACCTGTGTAACTTCCCATCTCATCATGAAAGTGCATTTCTCTGACTAGAACACTAAGAAGTGCTAGTGTTAGCATACCGTGCCCAGATGGCAAGCAGGTTGGGAAGCTCCTTATATTTGCTTCCTCCCGTATTTCAGTGTGGCAAGGGTAGCCAGACTTCTCTTGTGATCTTATGTAGATTGCATATGCCACTACTAGAAGTCAAAGTATTGGCATTCATTTAATTTGTTGGAAAACATGCATCTGACAGTCAAAAGCAGAGTGATTTAAGAAAAACTATCTATAGTGGAAAACAAAGATGATAATTTATATTTTATTTTTGTACCTTTGTAGCAAACTTTCCTCCTATGATGACTTCTGTGCAGCTTTAGCAGACTGCTCCAGATGTTACGTCTTATTTTTAGCCCTACTAAACGAACACCAGAAGCAGCAGGTCAGTTTTTTCATCTCTTGATTTTTATGTATTAATCCTCTGATAGGTCTGTGTATTATTGTGTATAAGCTTGTTTTCAGTGACCTACTTTTATGCATTTACCAAATAAAAAATTTAAATGGTTGACAGTATTTCTAAGTAGTAAATAACTGAAATGAAATCATTTAGATTAAAAATTCAAAGCAATATAGAGGACAGATAGTTAACTTGTCTGTCCTTTGCACGTGTAGAAAAAGTCCTTTGAATACTTAATTATTTTTCTTAGTTATAAAAAATAACCTTTAAAAGGAAACAGCATATTTGAATATTTAATATAGGAAATTGTAGGGATTTCTCCTGCCCTCCTCCACTGCAAAAGAAGTGTGAATTTTCCATAGTTAACCAACTTGAAAACAGCGGAAAATTTGTTCGTTGGGAACTGCAGAAGGTGTCGTATCTCTCCTCTACCAAAGAAAACCATATGCCTAGAAAACCACATTTGGAACAGTCACCTAGAAATAACCATTTGTTTGTGAGAATACCTCATATTATGAAGTAAAATGATAAGAGTATACATCCCACCAACTTCATTAGAACTTCAAGGGTCAAGCGTTGCTGTGTTGTCCTGCTGTATCATAGTGATCTTTCCTGTGTTTACTGGAGCACCAGGCTCTGGGAGTTTGGTGCAGGATCATGGTTTTAAAGATTGCTGTGTTGGTAAGAGTGGCATTCTCCATTTATGGCAAATTACTTGGCTCTATTGGCAGGTAAGATTTAAGAAGAAAAGAATTTTTCTATGAAACACAGGTGTTCAAAGGTGGAACAAGGTTTTAAAACACAGAATATTAAATCCCATTAAGATTATACTTAAAAGTAAAGAATTGCTTGGCTTCTTCAACATCTTAACTAGTTTGAGGACAATTAGTTATCCTATGCAGTTTATCCCAGGTTTATTCCTGGAGAAGTGTTAGGAGGGGGTATGTTGTGCTGCTATTGTTGAAGGCAGTTAATGAAGTTAACCAGATCAGCTATGCTGAACAATCTATTCTTTCTTTTATCAACTAAAAAGAAAACAATTTCTTTCTCTTCTGTTTACCTACATCCTTGTTTTCTGTGATAATACACATGGAGAGGAACAAGGATTAAGTCATTTCTATTCCTCTAAATGTCTGCTGATTAACATTTCTGCAGCGTATCAGAGTATTTCTAGCTTAAGACTGCTCTTGCAATGTACATTCTTCAAAGACACTTGAGTTAAATGCTATGTAAATAATACAAGAAATATCAAAGGCATGATATTTTACTAGAGTTATAGTTATTTCTCCATGTTAACACTGTATTAAAAACTTAGCAAATGATGGCACTGGGAATAAGGAGCTTAAATCGAGTAACAGCTTCCTCTCATCATCTGTAATTTTAAGGGGAACTATTCTAGGATCCTGAGATAATAGCTTTTTGTCAAAGTGACTTCATAGAATGGCTTGAGTTGGAAGGGACCTTAAAGATCATCTAGTTCCAACTCCCCTGCCATGGGCAGGGACACCTCCCATTAGACCAGGTTGCTCAAAGCCTCATCCAGCCTGGTCTTAAACACTTCCAGGGATGAGACAATCACAGCTTCTC
>JANHGN010016956.1:17953-80912 GCA_024605025.1 Megaceryle maxima
GGAAGGCTGCTATAAAGTCTCCCCAGAGCCTTCTGTTCTCCAGGCTGAACAGCCCCAGCTCCCTCAGCCTGTCCTCACAGGAGGTGTTCCAACCCTCTGATGGTCTTTGTGGCCTCCTCTGGACCTGCTTGTAGGCTTATATATCAATTCCAATTGTTTGTTCTCAAGTACTGTTCAGAACTTAACTTCTCATTTGTCTGCTTTATTAATTGGCCCTAAAATACATCTTTCTTCACTAGATTAGCATTGCTTTTTGTGTTAAACTGTCAGTTGTTTTATCAAAATACAAATTAGTAAAGAAATAGCTTGCGTATTAAAAAAACCCCTTAGTTATTATGTTGTGATGATTATTTATGCAGTGTCTTGAGAATAATTAATTTTTACTGCAGTTTTTCAACAAGTGTGCAACTGTCAGTTGTCAGCTTAGCAAAGCCCTGCAGAAACAAGGAAAGGGACATAGATAACATAATGCACCACTTTTTCTGTAGTATATAATAAACACTTGAGCTGGGAGGAGTGAAAATGTTTTTCCTGAGGTGTAGCTGGCACTGGTAATCTTTCTTTTAAAAGCTGTCAGCTAATGAATTTTAGTGTGAGCGGGTATGTGTTGAAAACAAAACACGTAACAGCAGTGTGAGTGGAATTGTCTGCTGTGGAAAGAGGCAAAGAGGAGGATAAATCAGTGTTATTAACTCAAAGCACTAAAAATCCTCAGGACTAAGAACTCATATATTAAGAAAGGAAGTGTGTGTGTGTTTGCAAAGTTTGTGGGATCAGGCTTTTTTACTGTCACTCTTGGTAGTGAGAAACATACTGAGTAAAAAAAGAAAGGAAAGCCAGCATTCAGACTTTCTCAAGTGCTTTCATGACTGTGACCTTAAAAATAAGCATTAAATATTGTGAAAATAAAAAACATGAGGACTGGAAATAGGATTAATGACTTGCTACCCCACCACGTGCTGAATTCCACAGCTGCCACCCAAATAGTCTCTGTTCTTCTCACCACACTGCAGTTTCAGCTCTTTCCTTTATTTTATTCTCTTGGTTAAAAGAGTCAAATGGAATGGGAGAGTAGTAATTTAATGCTGTGAGAGACTTTTGGGGAAATTGAGCTGGCAAGACTTGCTAAATTGTGTCGTAGTCTTAGGTAAGCAGAGTACAGAAGATTCAAAAAGCTGGATCTGCAAGGTAGGACTGGGGAATTCAGCAGCACTTTCCTATGCATCTGAAGTAGATGTTCTGTTAGACTTCACTCGTGGTTGGTTTTGGAGCTTATTTGTGTGGAGTAACAAATCCTCGATGGCTGCCACATGCCGTGAAAGCTGTCAGAAGTGTTCTTGTAGAGACTCTGTCTTGCAGGATGAGCTTTGCATGCTTCTGCTTCTAGTCAGCATTGTAGAGTTTTGCCAATCTTTGGAAATCTTTTAAGAAGATGCTGTTCCCCTTTCCCAGATCATTAACATCTCTAAGCTTTTCAGATAAAGGATGACTTTCTCAGGTTGTAGTTAATGTCATAAGTCATGAGGAGGCCATGCTTTTTAAACGGGGAGATTGCCTAAATAGGGCAGTAGCTTCTGTCAGTAAGTCAGGCACTACCTGAGCTTAGGTGGCCTTCTGGGGCCCCGCCAGCTTCTGTGTATTCTTTTATCAGTGTACAGTTAGGAGTCTGTTTTCAATCCCGAGGGCGCAGACACAGGATTTGATACCAAAAATTTACATTGAAGGGACCTTGCGCCTGTGGTATAGAAAAGACCCTTTATACTTTTGTATAGCCTACTTTTTTAATTAGGAAACAGCAACGTGTCTGACACCAGTGGATGCAGCAATTGCCTGTTCAGCAAAAGAATAATCACACTGGGTCACATGGAAGGTTCATCCTGACCACACTCAGCAGTGGTGAAAATCAGATGTCTAGATAACAGTAAAAACAGAGCAAGCATATGTGAGAGATACTTCCTGTGTATACTTACCAAACCTCCAGCTCTTTCCAGTTTGGAAGCCTCTTCAGCCAGCTGTGGTTTTCTGTGTATGAAATAAACCTCAGTTAACTTATTTTCCATGAAATTCTACAGTCTATATAAGTCTATATATAAGCAGCTAACATGTTGAAACACCCATTTGCAAGGAGTTGCCGTAGCAATTGTCCATTGAACAAATAATTTCTTTTGCCTGTTTTGAATTTGGCCTTTACAATCTTTCTCTGATAGCTACTGGTTCTTATATGGAAAAGTCAGTGAATATTTAACCCTGTTGTTCATTTCACACCATCACTGACTTTCTAGACCTTTGTCATAGCCTCTTTGATTACTTAGTCCTTTCTGATATCGAGAATATCCCGTACCATTGCACATCTCTGTTGCCTTTCTGAAAACATTTTACAGTCTTGATTCTTGGGTTTTGGGTTGTTTAGTTTTTCTGAGGAGTTCAGGATGTGCCAGTTAAGATGTGTCCATACCATAGATTTGCATTGCTTGCATATGTTTATTTCTCAGTAATTGCCCATATTTAATTTGCTTTCTTGACCTCCTGTGAGCTTTAAACCCCTATAAGCAATCTGTCACTAACCCCAAGATTGCTCTCCAGGTGGCAGTGGTTGGGTCGAAGGCTGTAATTTTTTTACATGAAGGTATGTCAGCTCCACACACATCATTTCATGTTTATCTGCAGTCAAATTGCATCTGCTATTTGATTACCAGTCGACTACAAATCCTTTTTCTGCTCTTCATCCAGCCGTTATCTTTGCTACTTTGAATATCTTCGTGTCATCAGTGAACTATCTCATGTCACTGCTTTCACCCTCTTTTCCATGCTGTTTATGGGCTAGTAACCACAACAGATCCCAGCATAGAGCTGTGTGGAATTCAGCTGGTCATCTTCACCATTGCAGGAACTGAACATTTACTCTGTTTTCCATCCTCTAATCATTTGTTTATAGTGGGACATTCTCCCTTAATCATAGAATTATATAAGGTTTTGGGTGGGAAGGAACATTTAGAGGTCGTCTAGTCCTCCCTTCCAGCATGACTGCTTACTTTCACAAGGATTGTAGTGAGTGCCTTTGTCAAAAGTCTCCTGGAAAGCCACGTGGGTGATATCAGATGGGTCTTCTTTATGCATGTTTGTTGATCCTTTCAAAGAACTCAAGAATTGGCTGAGTCATAACTTAGGAGTCATAAAGCTGATTGTGTTTACCCAAATGTCCACTTATTTAATTTTTCTTTTTATGGTCCCTTCTAATTTACCTGGTACAGACACAAGCCTTGAATCTCACTTGGATCCTTTTCATGCTTGTTACCCTTACAGTCACTAGGCGTCAAGGCAGTTTAGAGAGGTTGCACATCACTGTTCGTTATTAAGCTATTTAATTAGTTCTTTTAGAACTGTTGGATGATTATCCAGCCCTGGTGATTTGTTACTTTTTGTTTTGTCGGTTTGTTCTTTAAAATTGTTTGTGATCACTTCAGTTTTGGACAGATCCTCTGATGAGCCTTCCCCAGAGAAGGCTGTAGCATCGAGATCTCCCCAGTTGCTTTCACAGTAGACATGAATCAATGCAAAGAACTCATTTAGCTTCTCTGCAATGACATTTGCTTCTTTGAATGATCCTGTTTTATCCTGATCATCAATTAGTTCTGCAGATTCTGGCAGACTTCCTGGTCCTGATCTGTTCGAAAAGATTTGTTATTATTTTTGCATCTCATGCATCAGCTCGTAGAACTGCACTAATTTACAATTATAATATGCATGCTGCTTTACCTGTCTGATTTAACAATCAGTTTGTCAGGAACTATTAAATGAATAATGGACTAATGTTGCCTTGCTATCCTCTCTAAGGAAATGTCTGCATTCATTGGGTTTGCTGTGCCTGGATCTGCCCAACTTTCTTCCCAAATGCACCTACTGGGTATCAGGTCCCAAATCAGCATATAGTCTTATAAATGCTATACAGGCTTCTGCTCGTGGAACTTCTTCTTGTCTCACTCCCAAGAAAAAGACTTATTTCAGCTGTTGAATGACCTTTTTGCTCTTAGGATTGCTGCAGTGGGAAGGGTTGTCACAGATGGGGCCTGTAGAGGCACAGAATTTCTCCACTTTGATTCTGGCTTTATTTATTATGCAAAGTCTTATCTGCATGCAGTAAGTGACCTTCCTGGCTGGTTGTCTGGCTAGCTTATGGAGGATTCTGTGATGAGGTCCTAGGAACCCACTATCTGTCTGTTTCAGTCAGCTGTATTATGTAAGTCATGTAATACCCCAAAGCAACCACAGCATTAGAATCTATTGTTATGTTTAGTATAGAGATACCTGTTTGCCTCCTAAATGCTTTGGGAGTATTATTGATTGTCTGCTCAGTAGCATTGTAGTCTTATGAGATACAAAAGTTTCTTTTTATTACTAATTGTATTGGGAGTGGTGGTGGTTTTCTGTATCCATAGCTTGCCTTCAAAGAAATGGTCATCAGTGCTGAGAAAGGTGTTCTTTGCGTTTCATTTACTTACTTTTCCCCTTGTGCCATCCCTCCTTTGGGCTAAGGACAGCTGTTTGTTTGATGCATCACGTCACAGAACTGACCCAGCTTCCAATAACCTTAAAACTGAAACAAAGAATCTTAGACCTTTGCTGGGTTATCATCTGCATTGCTTTCCACTATGGTTTGTTGAAGATCTACACAAATAGTTCCTTGTTCTGAGGCAACAATATGGGAGAGGAACCAAACCGTGAATGGAAAAGGGATTGGGTGCTGTGTATACCACCACTTCTGCTATAATCCTCGTCAGGGTACCTCTACAAAGAACTTAGATAATGTATTTCTTTCCTCCTACGTATTTATTTTAATTACAAATACATATTTTCAGTTATTTTCCTCCTCTCTCTACCCCAACATTATAATAGTGCCTTGGACAATTAAAAAAAGCTATGAAGGGGAATATAATGATGGACTGTAAAAGAACAAAAATAATGAGACTTTTTCTTTTGTCCTGTGTTTTGTGTGTGCACATGTGTATTCATAACTGGTCATTCATTCTCTCTGAATTAATGTCACAGGGGCTGCTAAAGAGACCTCTCCCTTTAAATCACTTAGCTCGCTTGTTACAGAATCCTAATGTAGGACTCTGCTTGCCATGCAATAAGTGGAATGCACCTCACTCAAATGAGAGTAGAAATACAATTTATTAAGACAGATGAATGGTTTAACAGTGCTTAGTAAAATTGGGTGAAATATAGCAAGGAATCGACAAAGATTAACTGATTCAATTTGATGACAAGGTCACATGACTTACTACAAAGCAATAGGATTGAAATAATTATGTGAGTAAATGCGTGTGTGTGTGTGTGTACACGACAAAAAATGATTTGGAGTTGGCTTAGGGTGATTTTCACAGGAATTGAGAGTGGAAGGTGTAAGTGTGACCCTCCTGTTGAGTTACCAGGGGTTCAAAATGGACCCGTTGCTTTCTAAACTCCTTCTCAGAGAGGAGCCTGGGTGCATCTAGAGCCAATCTTAGACCTGGTCAGCATTTTATGGTTATCAGAGAGACTGGGGATATTAGAGGCAAAGGAAAATCCTCCCATTTGGTCACGAGATTCAGAGTAGACCCCCTTGCCTTCCAAACTTGTTTGGAGGATAAGGTTAGTCCGAGCTCAGGGGGAGATACAGAGGCTCCATCTGCTGATATCCTGGAGAGCTCCCATGGGCTCCACTTTAGGATCAGTATTTATAGGGTCTCAAGCTGATTGACTCTGGAAAGTACTAGACTAGCACATTTCACTGTGGCCATTAATCTTGTCAGTCTAGTTCGTCTCTTCCCCGATGGGGCTGTGGTCTTTCACTGGCACCTTTCCAAAGTATTCAAGAGTTATGGATATGGTTAGGGAGTTTCCAGCTCACGGACTCCATCTCTGGGTGTGCAGGGGAATCTGTTTAGTTTGGGGTGGACTCACAGAGTCAGAATGTACTGAGCTCTCCCAGCCTCCTACATTGCAACGCTAAGCAGCGCTGGTACTGGTTTCACAAAGCAGCCTAAGAGTTACCCTCACAAAGTGGCCCAGGGTAGGGGTGGGGTGCACGCACCATCACAATTAACTTTTCTTTTTTTCCAAGAGGGAAGTAGCCTTTTTTGGATAAATATTCTGACAACTCTGAAGGAATTTCCCTGCTGATAAATCTGAATAACCGCAGAAGGTCACCCTTTCCCCACAGGTGATTTTTGACAGCATGCTGAGCTGATAGTGTATTTGTATCTTCCTAGTACTTTGGTTGTGGTTTAGGTTTGGGTTTTTTTTTCTCTGAACGAAAAGGCCGAAGTGGTGAGGAAAGTGCAGAATCTGTCATATGTGCTCTGGATATAAAAATGATCAAGCAGGTAGACCTCAAAGTTTGTAGTCAGCCAGCCTTCATTGGCATATATCTTATAGAAACTTGCTGTTCGGATGTATCAAAAGATACAAGAGAATGAATATCATTACTAGATAGGTAAACACTAGAGTATCAAATAAGGATAATAGTAAGATATTGCTACTTGGTATGAAAGTCATTAAAATATTTTGCCTTAGTTTTTGGTATTAATTTCCACAAAATATGCTGAAAGCTTCAGAACAGCTCTGAAAACAGCCAAAAGAATTATTAAACAAACAAACACAGAAAAAAATCAAAAAACAAAAACCAAAAAAAAACCCAACCAAACAAACACCAAGAAACCCCCAAACCCTAAATCCCAAAAAAGTTTAAGTAAATTTAATTTATCAGTGACAAAGGTCAGACCATTAGCAAGTTGCTTATTAATATAACCTGCACAAGGAAGACATTTCTGTTAGTAGAACATCCTTTAATCTAGGAAACAAGAGATATAAGAAATAATGACTGAAGTTGTACAAATTTTAGCTAGTAATAAGAATAAAGATTTTAACTGTGAAGATCTATAACCATTGGAGCAAGCAATACCACAGGGGATAGAGTTTTCAACTTTTATTTTTCACTTTGAGATTTCCAAAATGTTTTTTTTTGTTAGTGTGTGCTGCTTTTCATCAAAACATGTTCTGGGGACAATGCACTTGCTTATCTTCTTTACCTTTCCCAGATCTTCAGGTGTCCACAGACAAACCCAAACCTAAGGACGTAAGTTCTTCATTGATAATCAATTACTAAGTGCAAGTGAATCTTCTGAAAAGTTTGCCTAAACAGATCATATTTTTGGGTGTAGAAATTATTCAGTAGGGTCCTGTAGTGTGTGACACACAGAAATGTAACTACATTAGAAAATGGTCTCTCCTTGCCTCAAATTCATTCATATTTGCAGGAAAAGGAGCTTCCCTCTTTACTGACAAAGTACTCTCTGCAATCAATGTGGCAGAGCTTCTCCTCTCTGCTTCTTGCTTCAGGTCCATCAGTGAAGAGCTTCATTTACTTCTGATGATACTTCCAGGGTATTCTACACCTGCCCCTCCCTCCCCTTCTCTGTTGTTCATGTTCATTTTGGGTTAGTAGTTATTTCTGAATTTGACCAGGAATTTTCACAGCCAGGCTATCATTTCAAGATTAATCCTTACTGTGTTTGAAGAGATTAGCTCCAGGAGGGCATAACTGCTGTTATTTTATTTATAAGTAGACTATCAGACTTTGCAAAGAAAACTCTCAAATTTTCTTTCCAAGATACATAATAAAGCAGAAATACAAATTTGGAAATGAAATGTAAATTAGATTTGAATAAGAAGCAGTTTGCAGTGCTGGGCAGGTGGTAGAATTTTGACTACATCCACTGGCGTTTGTGTAACATGGAAAGCACATTTAATTTACAGCCAGAGATTCAATAGCAACTCGGCTGTTGGCATCTGAATTTTTGTTTCATATTTCCTCTCCCCTTCTGAGGGTCCAGACATCAAATAGATTAACAGCAGGTGGCCAACGTGTACAAACTCTAGAAGGGACTACCCTCCCTCCTTTATCTTGTTTTAGTTAGAAATTACTGACCTAACTGGCTTTCCTTTCCTACTGATAAGTAAACCTGTACTATTTGTACCTCTGTTCTCCAAGCCTCATGCTGAAAGGCAGGTATACTTTCATTGCCAAGATAAACTGCTGTCAGGTTCTCTGACTCAGCAAGAACATTGGGTACCTTTGCTACTGGGACAGTGCAAGGAATAGACTTTCAGACATTGATAAGCAAAGAAATCTTTCATATCAGTGATCAAATTTATACATTCCAGTTGTCAGAAAGAGTTAAATGCTTATGGACTGTGTGGTGCCATTACTGCTTTAAAAACAAAACCACCACAATTTCTGCACAGATTGGAAGCTAATTAAAAATGTAGATCTTCTCAAGCTTTTCTTGCTATGTTTCTTCAGATTTGTTTGTATAAGTGAAGCTGTGTGGTCTCATATATAACCTCCCAATCAGGTTTGGGTACACTCTCTGGACAGCATGCCTTGCGTGACTGCTTAGTTATAAAAAGATTAAATAACTGAGGGTAATTCCTATCTTTAATTTGTCTTTAAAAGTGCCCTACATGTTAAAAACTTCGATAATCTATAATCTGATAAATGTGATTTTATTGTAAATGTGCAAGAATATCTGAAATTCCATATGCAGTTAATACTTAATATTTGCAGATGCATAATCTCATTTATTATACTTTTTTTTTTTCCTTATGTACAAAAAGGCCCAAGGGCCTTGTACAGGTTTAGTCTTACAAACAGTTTCAAAATGCTATTCATCTTTCCAAGTATTTCTTTACACAGCAATTCTAAGCTGCTGTTTCTTACTCTTGCAGTGCTTACCTATGAGCATTTAAAAAAACTTACAACCAAAAATAACACAAACCCTTGAGTATTATACTACTCAGGAGAAGTTGTACCAGCTTTTCTCTTTGACTCTGCTAGTTAAATTTTCACTGGAAGATAATGAAACTTCAGTAATGTGCTATTAAAACCGGATGTGCTTAGCTAAAAAGAAGTACTTTTTAAGTTTGTTTTGCAAGGCTGTAGGTGGAAAGCACAGTTGAGATCACACTTCTCAAAATATCAGTTGATTGCTGTACGGTACCTGTTTGTCTGTTTTCTGATTGGGTAGAGCTGTTGCTGGGCTGATACTGTTTTGACCAAAATTAGAAAGTCAATATAAACGAGTCAAACTTGATGGCCTGCTTTTTTTTCACTTCTCTCTTCTGATTCATCAGTTGTTTGTTACAAATTCTTACAGCCTTTCTGAATTGGGGCTTGTGCCAGCAAAGGTGAAAGCTCTTAGTGGTTAGTCAGTAAGAATGTTTGGAAAAATTTGTCTTGATGACATTTAGATGCTAGCAAAAATATGATGCCTAGTTTAAAAAAAAAAAAAAAGTGGAAGTGGGGTCCTACAGAGTGATTCTATTAAACACATGGATACGAGAAGCTGTTCCTCACTTAGGAGCCTGCTTGCCTCTCATATTCAGGGATAGCATTCATCTTGACCCTAAGAGGATGTTACTGCCAGTGTCTCGTGGCAGAGGCTTAAGACCTGAATCTTGCTGATGAAGACGTGTATGAAAGGAGGATTCACTGCTTACATGTCTTTCTTCCCTTAGTATTAGTATGTATACTTTAACAAGTTGGATAATGCCCCTTTAACTACATTATTAGCACCATGGAAGATTAGAATATCTGTGAAAATAACTGCTATATTTGAAGAAAAACACCATGTAAATTCTTTAGTTAGTAAATTATTTGGTTAGCGCAAGTACAGCAGTTTAGCAGCCAAGAGTAGGTGGCTGTGCTGTACTTGAAGAAATGCTCTTACTTGAACTATAAAGACAAAGCTTTGGAGTTTTAGGAAATGAGTAGAATTTGATGCAAGTGACAGAGGGAGATGCTTTAATTGCTTTACACTGGGGTTATTTCAGACTTTCAGAATTTATTTTTTCCTTCTTCCATAGAGGTGGGTAAGAAAAAGAAAAAAATGGCTATACCTCAGTATGTCCAAAATGAAGCAACAAGAGATTTAATTCTATATCCCACTGAAGGGCAGGGATAGGAAATACTTTAAGAAAGCAACTTGGTTAAGTCGTGAGATCTCTACTTTACTGTATAAAACCAGAAAACGAGTCTCATTTAGCAATGATAAGAATAAAAGGGTAGCAAGAACACATAAAATTATCAAATGAGATGCAATTAGAAAAGGACATGGAAAAAACCCAAGAAAACTTTCTGTAGTCCATTAATAGTGAGAAGAGCATAAGGCAAGAATTGCTGCAGTGTTCAGAAGATTGAGTATTACTGGCATATGCCACTGTGAGTAGGGAAGTGTGGAAGGCCTTTTTTTGCTTCTTTTTCTGAAAGGGTTAGGTATGATCAAGTGATTAGTGTCTACTCCAACCTGAGTAGTTCTGTCATGAAAAAATAAGCTGGAGAATATTTCACTGTCTTCAAAACAGCTGGGCCTGATGAAATTTACCCGTTGGTGCTTACAAAAGCACAGAAAAGGGGTAATGTCTTTGGCAGACTTGAAAAGTTAGGTAGGATTGCAAGGTTGTAGGGCACCTGTCTTTAAAAGGAGAAAGAGGAGGAATTGGGGAGTAATAGACTGGTCAATTTAGATTGCCTTTTTGGTAAACATCTGGACCAAATAATTCAGCTCTCTGTAAGGAAATGAGTATGAGCTAACGTGGATTTTACAGTAACAAATCGGGGGGGGAAGTAATTTAACCTCTACAGTAGGTAACAGGCCTAGAGAAGAAGGGAAGGTGATGCTCTTTGGCCATCACAACAGACGCTTACTTGAAAGCTTAGTAAGCTCTGGCCCATATGATTACTCTAGTTATATAAAGTGCTGGTTTATGATGTTTTAAGATTACTGTGGGCTTGATAAAAATAGATGACCTATACTAAGTATATCCCATTAGTAATTACCCCAGTGCTATACTAGTTCTATCAGATAGTTTTGATTTCTTCTGTAAACTGGGTCATGAAAAGGAGCAGCATAAAAAATAATTTCTAGTTGCTGTATTTGGAATGACTTGGTTGTTCCGGACCTGCTGTTAATTGAACTGTGAAGCAAATGAAGCATTATCTTCTTGTTAAGCAGCTAATAGCTTCTGCTGTTTTCCATGTAATATGGTTTGTTTATTTTATTGCAGGATTTGGTTATCCGTATCATCTTCATTCTTGGTAATTTAACAGCAAACAATAACCAGGCCCGCGAGCAATTTTTTAAGGAAAAAGGAAGCATTACCACCTTGATATCATTATTCCAGACCTACCATGAACTTGATTTGAATGCACAAAAATGGTACCATGAAAGAAGAAGGGAAAGAAAAAAACACCCAAAGCATCCTTCAGAGGCAGAAGATGTTCTGATAAAACTGATAAGAGTGCTGGCCAATCTCTCCATTCATCCCAGCATAGGAGCAGCTCTGGCAGCTGCCCATCGTGTGGTAGAATTACTTCTCACAGTACTAGGTAATAAAATCTGCATTGTGTTTGTTATCTTTGTTTGGTCTGTAAGAAGAGTTTAGGATTTTCCTAGCTAACCTTCTTGTCTAGGTTGAGCCAACACCGAATCGGTTCCATTGCTAAAACAACAAAGTCCATCTGCTGGTATTCATAAACTGGTTCATGTTGAAAGCCTTTTGGAGACAGTGGAAGCATTGCTGCTTTGGTATTGACTTCTCAGCGTCTGAGGAAAGATGTAGCATTATTTAATTCAGTGATCAGGTTTGCAGAGTGATCATAAAGGATAAGCAAGCAAATTTTATTTTATATGCATTTCACTTGAGAGCTCATACATGAGGGAAGTCTGTTTTCATCAGGTACTACATAAGTGTTTTTAGTGGCGTGGGGTTTTTTAATGTTTCCAGGTTTTGTGACTGTTCTGGTTCAAGTATTCTTTTTATTCCCTGCACCCATAACTTTCAGTCTCCTTCAAAAATTACCTGTGGTTTTTTTTTTTTTCCCCTTCTTTTTCAGATTTCCAACCTTTATCTATTTCAGGTGAAAGAGAGTGTCCCTTTCTCTCCAAATAGAGGCTTAGGACTGCAGTTCCTTTACCACTTACTGATACATTTGCAAATCTAATTACAGGCTCTTCTTCCTGTAAGAGAATTTAGCAGTGACAAGTATATTTTGGTGTGTGATGAGAACATTAACTATTACGTGAAGATGATCAGCCTGATTATATGCTAACACACCAGTTTTACCCACCAGCCAGGGGGGATTAGAGAAGGCAGACTCACAACTTCATCCATTCTGTCTTAAACCCTGTAGAAGCCTCCTGGGTTGGAACTGTCTTCATGTCTGTGTAAGCACTTTTGAGCCTCAAAGGTTCTCTCTGACACCCTCCCCTCTTCTGGAGCACTGTATAACTTGGTTCACTACTAAATGTTCTCTCTCCCTGTGAACTTACCCTTCTTTTATTTCCTTCGCTCTTGGTTTCTGAGGCCAGAAATCAGTATACACAACTTTCAGACTTCCTGGTGTAGTTTCACGCTTCTTAGGATTTGATCAGGAACTCTTAAGAGAGAGGATCTTTTAAATATTGTTAAGGATTTTATGATTTTTTTTCTTTCAATTTTTCATGGTACCTGACATTTCAATATGACAGTCCTATAATACATCCTATCACACAAGCCTATTTTTGCATGTGGATTCTCCTCAGTTCCACCTTAAAACAGCACATAGGATCTGTAAAATGTCTTAACTAACTAGTTTTTAAACCATGTTGCCTTATCCACGATGATTTCTGTAGATGAAGAGTTGGAAAGAGTGACTTTGTATTGCCTTTTTTGGATCAGCTCTTCCCATTATCTTCTGCCATGTGACTGAAAATACAGAATAGTTATCTTTATTTAATAGTGGCTGTGTCAACTGTGATTCAGTTTGCTTCTGGGATATAGTGCAATGCTAACTTACTCGTGTGTGTATATTTACATATGCATATATTTTGTTGTTTGGTTTTTTTACTATCAGAATACAAGTCAGTCGATGACTGTGAGGAGCTGGTCATCAATGCTGCAACAACAATCAACAATTTATCCTACTACAGAGTGAAGAGTTCTGCTGTCCAAGACAAGAAGCTCCACATTGCTGAAAGTAAGGACTTTTAAACCAGTACTTTTTGTGTATATATTTTTGGAAGTGGAAGCTATTCACGCTCTATTTTGACCCTACAGAAAATAAAGACGCCGATAGTGTTTTATGGTATCATATTGCAGGAATGTAAGGTTCATAGGGCCAAGTTCTTCCCGTAATGGTTTCTGATTCTTTTTGGAACATAGTTCTATGACTTCTGTGAAAATAGTTAGGTTGTAAATAAAACCCCTTCTTTTCCTCCCCAGAGGAATGAACCATACTGTTTTCTGGTTAGCAATTTTGCTAGACTTGCTCAAAATCCATGTGCCTGAGCCAAAATAATCATGTTGCTTTTTACTTCTAATCAGAGTATGGTAAGAAAGTATTTTTTCTTCTTAGTACCTTCTAGACCTGCAAAATCTGATTTATGTCTGTTCTGGCCTGTAAATCCATTGGCGGGATAGGAGTTGTGTGATTCTTTCCCCTCTGACATTATGGACAACAGTTGTATTTTAGTGATGCATAGGAACTGCATCTGAGTTCTGGGACTCGTTGTGTTAATGTTATAGAAAAGGTAGAGAGTCTATGCCTTGCATAGCTTTCTCTCTAGACAAGATAGTGGGGGAGAGGCGGAGTCTGAAGTTTGGACAACAGGTAGAATGAAGAGTAGGAAAAAATACTCTGACTACCAACCTAGTGCCCTGGTGTAGGCATCATATCCTCTCTCAGTAACAGTTCTGCTGTTCTGTCGCAAGTCATTTTTATCACCCAGAACCCAACTGTATCTTACTGCTAGTCAGGGAAATGTGGAAACAAATGATTTCTCTGCCTGTCCCGGTCGGTCTCTCTCTCCTGTTTTTATTGTTGGCACGCGGAACTTGTCCCATCACGTTTCCTCTGCCTGAACTGAGGAGAGAGAAAACTTTCTGATGGAAGACCAGCAGGCTTCCTCCCCACCAGACATTCTGACAGGACTTGTGGTGGATCCCAAAGACAAAAACTAAGAATTTCAGATGTCTCTAAGACAAATTCAAGGCATATTCAGTATTGCAACATTCAAAGATGGAAGTAATGGGAATGAAGCCAACCTCTTTTCTCTTTTTTTTTTTTCTCTCACTTTTCTGTGGTAGAAGGCTTAAGGGTTGACTGATATGAGTCCTTTTTATGATGGAAAGATTTCAGTGCTTCACTTCATACTCCCAGGAAACGGATAAATTTAACTTGTGTAACATTGCTTCTTTGCTGTCCACCAAAAACCTACATGATGGTAGCTCTTCCTAGAAAATGCTGAAGGTCTCACTCTGTCTGCTAAAGTTTCACGCTAATCGTCTGTGAAACTGCTAAGCAGAAAAGCAACAAGCAAGTAAATGTTTCAGACCATGGGCAATACTAAGTAGCTCTTCAGAGGAAATGTGTTTGCTTATTACAGCAGCGCTGAGAGAAAACAGAGCTAATGTCAGAAAATAATTTGAGTTTTAGGAGACATCCCACCATAAGCCCGTCTGTTCAGGATCTAAATCAATTCTCTCACATATTAGAACAACTTTTTTTTCTTTGTCTTCCTGAATTTTCATAAGCCCACTCAAAACTGTGTAGCAAAACTGTCTCCCATTATTACAGCAGTGCCTGGGCTATCTTCATAACTCCTCATTTTTTCCTTTGCATTTAGATATCTATTGGAGCTCTTTGTCTCATCTTCAAAGCCCTACATGATTTAGCTGTTGTTCTACAATCAGCTCACCCCCTTCCCTGCAACCAGACAGACAGATAACTGTTCCCATTTATTACTTTTATTGCTGTTGCTGCTTGCGTTCTGGTATTTCTTGATAAAAAGCCAAGCACATGTTTGTGATACATAAGTAACTGGTTTTAATTTCATTTCTCTACAAACCAATAGTGCTTTTAAAGCTGTTAATGAGCAACAATATGGATGGAGTTGTGGAGGCTGTCAGAGTCTTTGGCAACCTTTCCCAGTATCATGAGATCTGTGACTTCATCGTACAGAAAAAGAGTGAGTTACTTCTGTGTTTGTAGGAGTCCTGTTTTTAACTGTCCATGGTTCTAAAAAGGAAAGATTGGTAATAAGCTGTCTCAGTTCAAGGGTAGAAGCAATTTTCTCTGACATTTTGCGAATTAGGCAAATGTTAGAATCCAGTAGTAGTCATTATAAACACCATTTTATTTCAGTTTCATTACAGTGGAAATATTGGAGGTAAAAATATGCCATGGTGCCTTCACAAAGGTAAATACCTCAAAACCTCCGTTTTTCCTAAAGATTATGATTTTGAAATTTCCCAGCACTCCTACAGATCAGTAGTGATATGATAGAAAACAAAAATCCAATTAAATTCTCATTTAGGTTCATAATCACAGACTTTTTGATCCCCGTGTTTGACAGCTTGTTAGCACTCTGTAAGATGCATTTAAGATGTTTGACTGCCTCAACAAAGAGACCTGTTTGCCTCTGTGTGAAGTAGAAGTCTTCTCAAGTCCTGCTTTGAGTGTCTAAAGAGCTTTGCGAATAAATGACAAGTGCTTGCTGTCCACAGAAGGTGTGTCATAAGTTTATTTAAACACCAGTTCACTGTCATTTTTTTTTTTTTTTGTACATTTTGTGCTGAAAGTGAGGTGATACACCACAGGATACTCTTTCAAGGGTGGACATACCACCACTTGTGGAGAAGGAATCTGCAAAGGGAGCACTGATGCTTAGTAGCTGGTGGCTGATGAGCTGATTTTTTTTTTTTCCAGCTGGGAGAGACTGTGGAGTTGGTGTGCCAGGCTGAGGAAGGGCTGAGAGGCTGCCGCTCCATTAGGCAAGACTGACTCCCTCACTGGGTTTGTCTTCCACTGCCTGCTAAGTTCAGTGTCACTATGTGCTGCGAGATGCTGCATGCCCAGTGTCTGCTGCTTGCCGGTCTCCCTCAGGAGCCCCAGACTGCAGTGGTTCCAGCTGGACTTGGTGCAGTCTGGGGAAACCCTGCCATTCATGGAGGAAGTGAGAACTTCCCTCTCCAAGAGCCAAATGCCAAATCCTAGCAGTTTCTGCTGACTGTGTGATTGAAAGGAGGAAGGTGATACTCCTAAGAAATACGCTGTAGTCCAGTTTGGTCAACTTAACCTCTTCTGATTGGATTTTGACATTACTTTGGTGTATTTTTGTAACTAGAATTTTGTATGTGCTGTTTTGAAGAAGGCTGATGTTCAGCGTGAGGTAATAATGGCTGTTACTCTGGGTTGTGTGCCTACTCTTAAAATGTCACAGGAACATGGTTCAAGGTTGAATTTGGGGGGAGAGTATCCTGTATGTGACTGCTTTCTAAGTATGTATGTTTAATAAGTATATCGTAATGCCACTTGTATAAGTCCATCTTCCGGGTAATATTGTTTCCTTCTTTACAATCCAGTATACAAGTTCATGATTGCTTTGCTTGATTCCAAGAACCAAGATGTCTGTTTTTCTGCCTGTGGAGTTCTGCTCAATCTCACAGTTGATAAGAACAGACGAGCTCTTCTGATGGAAGAAGGAGGAATTGCAAAGTACGTTCCTGATTGTGTTTATGAGAATGGCCAAGCTACTCAAAATTGCCTAAGAGTTTCAATTAGTCTCTTTTAATGGGACCAATAACTTCCAATAAGGATACTTGATATTCAGCAACTCATGTTCTTCAAGAAAGAGCCTTTCCTATATTTTCATGTCTTTGCAAAAGCATTAGACTGGTTTAGCCTACTGCAGAGCCAAAAACCATAGAATAATCTGTCAAAGGTTCTGATACATACAGCAGAGGAGAGGACCATGCAACAAAGGCATGGCTTTACAATAGCTGCTTATGCTTGACTTAATGGGATCCTCTGTGGGCCACAGTTAATAGGCACCATTAATGTGTATCTGTTGTAAGTGTGAAGATTACTTCAGGAACTGTGATATCCCACATGGTCTCTTGAGATTTTTTTCTAACCCCTCAGGACTGTAGGGAAAACTATCTGATGCGGTCATGATCGGCAGAGAATAGCTCCTGAGTCTCCTCTCTCAGAGTTCAAGTTTAAGACACTTAGATTGCAAGTGGTATAAGATCTTGAAAAACCACTGTGGATGCAACACGTGTGGCTTTGATGTTCAGATAATAGCAGATGCAGCTTAATTGGAGCAACATGAGAGGTTATGTTCCTAGGCTTGTAAAGCAGTTGGTACAACCCACATTTATGAAACAATATGCGTGACTTTGAAATGCTTTCCTGTTCATACATCACATAATTACTTTTCACTACAATGTCAACAATGTGTAATCTGGTCATCCTTTCTTCTCATGTTCTAGTTAACTTACAAAATATAAAGCAGGGAAAAAAAAAAAAAAATAAGTTACAGGCAAACAGAATAATATCTGTGAGAAATTTCTGTGACATAGAATATTTTGTAGAATATAGAACTTTTGGTGCTCTGTCTGAAGATTTCTGAAGGAGGAAGGAAAAACAGTAACGATATGGAATAAATCTAGAGAATTTGGAACAGAAGGAGGTCATTCTGATGGTGCCAAAGCATCTCTGTGGATTTTTGGAAATGAGGTTATTGTACTGATATAGTGGCCCTAATGAAACGTGGAATGAATCTCATCAGAGTTAAATTTCAAAAAATTAGGGCAGGTTCTTTTGGCTTTTCATTAGATGCCTCCCAGTCTTCCACAATGACTGCCTTCAGAGTGGAGAAAAAACAAACCTCTTTTTGGTTGCTTTTCAATTACAGCTATTTTCAGGCATACCTGAATGCAGTAGTTATTCTGCATTCCCTTTACTAATCCCCAGATTATAAACTTCACAGTGAAGTAGAGAAATGAGGGAAAGGAGGAGTCGTATGGTTGGGGAAGAGAACAGCAGTGAAGGCTAGCTGTTAGAGGTCACTAGGGGCAGCAAGTGAAAAACAGTGTTTACTTCTGCTGCCTTGGGACTTGTGAACACTGTTTTTTGGTAATGGGAGCTCTGGATAGCCACTGTACGTAAGCTGGTGCAGGCTGAAGAGTTACAGCTTCACTTCAGAGTCCTGCTTGGGATCTAGCCTGTGTTTGCTATCTGCAAGGAAGTGAGATTGAGAGAAATCTCAAGAACCTAATGCTCCTTACTACAACTGGCATATCTGAGAGGAGTCCGTTGAGATGCAGGCTGAGCTAATACAAGAAGGGGAGAGATCTGCAAAATAGTCAGACTTCACTGAATGTAAAAGGTAATTCTGTGAGTCATGGCAATAGTGAAGTCCTTTTGATTTGTCTTCTTGTCAGATCCTCTGATGTGTAATCTGCTGGATATTCTTACTGAAACTTTTTCTGCATGAATGCCATCTTTTCCAGATGAATTCTTGGTGCCTGATAAGGTTTGGCTTACATTGCAGTCTCTTCTCTAGTGGTAGCCACAGGTTTGCAACAGTCACAGCTTGTCATTAAATTCGATGGGCTTTTACTGTCTTTGAGATGGTTACATTTGTAAAATGTACGTGATTGAAATTGGGCAGTTGGGTTAAAAAGTTACAGAAGACAGACACATGCAGGCAGGTGTTGCACACATACGTGTAGACAAAAGGCACATTCACATCCTCAGGGAATTGGATTAAATGAAAAGGGGGGAGTTACTGAGCTACTGAGATGCTACTTAAGTAGCATCTTAAATTTATTAAGGTAGAATTTTCCTGCAAATTTTCATGGAGTCCGCATACAGTTCTAGATGCCAGATTTTGAAGGGCTCGGGAGAAGACTACAAGGAGCAGAACACTGTTTTTGTTTGATACTGACAGGTTAGTTGACTGTTTACAAGACTTTGGGCCGGCAGACTGGCAGCTGGCTTGTTTGATATGCAAAACCCTGTGGAACTACAGTGAAAGCATCTCAAGTACGGCCTCATGCTTTGGAGAAGATACCGACGTGTTGCTGGTGCTGCTCAGATCACTCTTAGGTGAGATTCATAATCTTGGTTTCTTTTCCTTAGTAGAAGAAATAGAAGGAGCAAAGCCAAAGCAGTATTTGGGTGGGAAGTCTGTCATGCAGCTCTGAGTGGTTGGCCAGGGCAGACTATCCAGCAACACAGCGGTGTGTTGCCATTCACCACATTCCCTTAGATCTTACAGATTGTCCTGGTGGAACTGGCTGCTGTCACTCCCCGTGCTAGTTGATCTAGTTAGCATGCTGCTGATGCCTTTTACCAGCTGCCTTTTTGGCCGCTTGAACCAACTATCCCACAGACCTTCAGTGCAAAATGTACTTTTCACTGGACGTGGGCCCTCTTGGCCTCAAAGGTCCCTGCAGGTATCGACAGAAGCAGGGGGTCAGCTGGGAGGCACCTGGTTCCCGCACAGCAAAGTCTGGGCTGTGTGGCTTTTCCCCCCACCTGGAAGGTCTGTGTGGTGCAATAGTCTGAGCTTGCTGTGTGTGCCAAGAGTTCCTTCTTTTCTCACCATCATCTCCTTGTGGGCAAGGACAACAACTCATAATTTCTCATCTACTCCCTAAAGCTAGGGAGGGTGTGCTCCTCCACAAATACAGGCTGGAAGGTGCCTAGAAGTGAATGTTAAGGCCCTGATCTGCTCACCCAGTTGGATCTTTTCATCCTCACGTTTATGTTTGCTTCAGATTTTACAGAGTTTAATTGCTACATAATAGTCCTATAGTGACTGTATGTAATTTTCCTCCTTTATTTCATGAACCCTGCTTTAGTTATGATTTTATTTTGGGTACATCATTTGCAACTATCTTTAAAAAAATTCATCTTTAAAAAGTAAATGAAATTGAAGCAAATATTGACTATTTTTTAAATTTCATTTTGATTGGAAATTTACTAAAGATGTATATTTGCTGTGGAGAAGGCTGCATGTTAGACCCAGACAGAAAGTGAGATCCCTGTGATCTCTTGTTTTTAGACCATCAAAAAAATGAGTGCATTTGTGAGGCTGTTTTTCCAGTTAGAGCAGAATTACTGTTATTCATTTTTGTAACCATTCCTTGCTATGGTAGAGCATATCTTAATGTGAGTAGTAATTCCATTTATTTATCTGAAAATACTCAGTGTTTCAAGATGATTAGTGCACCTTCTAACATTCTGCAACAGTACTGCAAACTTTACAGCCACAATCATACTTGAATTTTCTGGCATGCAGCAAGCAATATATATCTTTGTTATTCTTACTACTTTTTCCCCCTGCATTTATCACTGCTTATTCCAGCAATTAATTTGACTGAAGAGTCCAGGCTGGGTAGTAATTGGAACTCCCATTAACTAGTACAGCTTTTGTGAACTGGAAGTTCATGTACAACTGCAGTGGCAGTTACAATTGCAATTGTAATGCAACTGTAATGACAATCAATTAAAAATAGGTCAGAATTAAATCAGAAGGCTCATGGTTTTTCACACTGTATTCAGAAGGGTAGCTGTAGAAAAAATCTTACTCATTGGATCTGGTTCCTCTGTGTGCCAAGAGCCAACAAATGTTAGCAATAGCAGCTGGTTAATACTGTCCTAAATCTTCCTCCTCCCATTGTATCCAGTAACAGCCTTGAACCGTCATTGCTCTGATTCTATCATTCAGGAAGCAGGAGGCAACTGCTGACAGTCGGTGGACTGTACTTCAGCATCAGCACACCCTCAGGAAGCGGAAAAAGTGGAGCATGGCGCAGCAGACACCTCAGTTCACCTGCTGTGCTTGGCCTCCTCCCCTTTATTTTCCTTTCCCCTACCTGGCACAAGATGACAAAAAATAGGAGGGAGCCAGAAGGCGGTGGAAATAGCCTGAGAAGGCACCGGGCCTCAGAAAGGCTAGACAAAAGGCACCTTTTTTCTTTTTTTTTTTTTTTTTTCTTCCCTGCCTGATCCCAGCAGCCTGAGAGGCAGTGGCCCTGCTTTCCAATGGCACTCTCATTTGTCTTCTTTCAGCTGCTCTTGAGTTTTACGTCACTTTATTGGCTCAGAGCTTCTGGAGGCTGGTGTTTCCAGGTGCCTGGCAGCAGCTTTGCATTGTCCCCCAATCCCTCAGGAGCAGCAGCGGACAGGAGCCTCTGTCTTGAGAACATTCTTGTTTGGTCATTCAGTGAAATCTCCTTTCTCCCTCTTTTTTTTTCCAGACTTCTCTTCTGCTCGCCTTTACCTCCACTATCAATTTGAGGAGGTTATTTTGGAGTCTCAGTACATGTGAACTCTTACATGGCATAATACTAACTTCCAAGGCTCCTGGCCTCTGTCTGGATGGAGTTAGAGGGATGGGCAACCCTTGCAGACTAAAGTCTGTACTCTGTGTCATCCCTGTAGTGTGCAGACCCAGTGTACTTGCCTGGTTCCTGGGCTGGCAGCCAGTTCATGCGCTGTTTGGCCAGTACCCAACTGTGCTAGTTTTGAGGAGGGTCGTGGGAAAATTAAGATCACCAGAGGATGCACAGCTTGCGTGTGGGACGCTGGTCCTTGCTGATCACCAGTGTTACTCGCATTGTGCTTTGGGAAATTTACTGGTTTGGTTCAACACTTCAGTGTTTGAACTGGTTCTGGCCCTTGTTCTTGTAGGCTGGAATTCCCGACCTCAGCGATTCCATAAACATTCAGTCAACAGCTGTCTAATAACAGGGAGAAATGCCTCTGGCTCTGTGTTAGAAGGCAGTTAATTTGGATAGAAGAATCATTTCAGGAGCAGGCAAAGCAATTTTGCCTGAAAACAAAATCCATAATCCCTTATCTTGCCTTTCAGGGTCTCTCACTTCTCACCTGCTGAGATACATTTTACATATGTTGGACTACTGTGCCAGTGGACAAGAGCTAATGGACACAAGTTGCAATAAGAAAAATTCTACTTAATATTTAGGAAAAGCAGTTTCCACCACAGCAGGGGTCAAGCACTAGAACAGGCTGCCCAGAAAGGCTGTGCAATCTCCATCCTGGGAGATGGTCAGCACATGGACCAGAGCATCCTGAGCTATGGTGGTGCAGCGGGCCTGTCCATCTTAGGTGATATGTATAATACCACCAAACAGAGATCTGATGTCTCAGGCTAGATTATTTTTTTCTGATTACAGGGTTTCTTCCTGCAGAGATACAGTATATCTTCCTTCTTGGAAGAATGTGTGGGTTTTTTTCCCCCTCTCTATTAAAGAAAGCCTTTAAATGCCATCTCCTTATTGTAGAACCCCTTTTGGAATCTAACTCCTCATCAACATCTCTTGAATTTCAGTGATTTAGAAAAACTGTAGTGGCATAGAAGTCAAGTATTATTTGCAGTTATTGGTAACTTCCTATGAAATGGACCCATGTCCACATGAAAGGAATGTCACCTCTTTATAGCTCTTGCAGCTCAGGTCACATGCTCTGCAGAGGCACCTTGGCATCCTATTAAATAGGACTAGTTGCTGTTTGAGTGCTTCTTTTTTACACGAAGTTTGACTTGGATAGAAGCATAGAATGTTTTGGGTTGGAAGGGACCTTTAAAGGTCATCTAGTCCAACCCCCCTGCACTGAGCAGGTTAAATGTGGGTAACTAAAGTTTCTCTTAAGGTCTAAATTGTCTTTTACCAGCTGTGAATGTGTGGTAGGCTCCCTTACGGAGTTAGTTATTTAAGAGATTGTGCATCTGGTGCTTTCTCATAGTCTGGGACAAAGATAAGTCACACTGCCCATTGGGTGCAGGATTGTATCTTCATTTTAGGTCCATTTATGGCCTAAAGGCTGTCAAATATATGACTGCTAAACTCTTTCAAAACATTTGCTCAGCATTCTCAGTTGTGTTTGTAGACTCTTGATTCAGGAGTGGGCTTCTGGTTGCAGACTGGTTTCTTTTTTCTGGAAGGGTTTGTTTCTCTGCCACATCCAAAGCCGGGCAAAATGGAGAAGGAATAATGAGTGAGGAATTCTTTTCATTCCTAATGTTGCTTGTCTGTTAAGAGTGTCCTATTATTTTATTCATGAAGCTTGTGAGGAAGGGCGGGCATCGGTAATATCGAAACTAGCATGGTAAGAAAAGAACCTGCAATATCCTCATTACTATTCTACTGCCCTTAACATCCTTCACTTTCAATTAAATCTAAGTCCCTCAGACAGTGATGCTTAATTTGTCTTAAATATATTTAAACCATCAACACAGACAGGCTGTGGCCACAAAACACGGTGTTTGGTATATTTTTATTCAGCACTGATGATATTTTCCTTGATTTCAGATGAAGAACTAGCATTGGATTACAGCCTTAATGGAGATCTAAGGGATGAACACAAACGCTATTGGGAAAGAGAGTTCAAACCTGTGGCAGAAAAACTTCTTGATAGGATTCAAAGACATCACTCCTTCTGACTGTGACTACTACTCCATTTTAATCAGGTTTGTGGTTGGTTGGTTGGAGTGTTTTGTTGGTTTTATTTTTTGTTGTTTTGTTTCTCCTGTGTAGTATAGATTGTACAGCTTTGTATTTCTAGTATCACTGGACATTGCCATTCGTAAGCATGTTGGGAGAGCATGTCAGTCAGGCCTGTCATTTACGTACCAAGTGCTACCTTTTCAGAAGCTTGCATGAAATTTTTGCACATATAATTCCTTTTTACAGTATATTTGAGTGGATCGAGCAGCTGTTCAGTGTGATTTGTCTGTTAATTGCATAGTTTCTCAGAGGGGAAAATGAAACAAAACTAGGTGCTGAACTTTTAGTTTTTAAAAGGTAAACTACCCCCAAGTACTTGGACCTCTGTAGTACCAAAATTACTGTGCACCATAAAAGGATGTCACATGACATCTTCAGACCTTGACCCACTTTTACTTCATATGCAATTCTGTGACAGAGTAACCCAGATGCTACTGGGGCATTCCACAGTGTTAGTCAAAAGGTTCACTCTGCAGCTAGAATGCTGTCAGTGGTCAAGAGGAAGTTATTCCCCTCTCCTTTGGAGATCCCTCTTTCTTTATGTGACACGCTGTGGCTAGGACATCCCAGCTCCTGCCTTGGGGCTTGCAGGATAAAGGTCCAGCTGTGCTGCAAAGAGCCATTTTTGAATTGGGACTTCACATCTTGACGGATAGAAAACCCCCAAATGTTTATAGGCCCTTTCTCTTAAGTAGCTTTTTGCGTAGTGAGTTTTGTCTGTGTGTTGTGGTTAGTGCTCTGTTTGATAAGGTGACTGTACGATGCCACTGACACAGACACACACTGCAGTGTTTACTGCTTGAAAAGGAAGAGAGTGCCTGGAGGTACCTGCGTGTGTCTGGAGAGCACAGGATGGAAAGAGGCAGTTTAAGCTTCTCAGAAAATTGCATGTCTACCTTTGACCCCACCAAAATGCAGCAGGCAAATGCAGTGCTGCAGAAAACTCCACTGTCAGACTGGAAAGACACTTCTGCGTCCTTAGGCAGAGCTCAGCTTTATGCTATGCCCTTAGACAGGAAAGTTTTGCTCTGGTATTGGAACATTAAAAATCCTGTATTTTTAGTTAAGAGGAAACAGCAGATGCTTCCTGTTAGTCACAATTTTTTGACAGTTTATTAATCTTTCTCCCCCACATCTTTTTAGATATTTTAGCTTCTTGGACTGTAAACTTAGAACTCTTCTCAGCATTTTCTGGAAAAGAAACCAGTCTGAGCTAAGTACAAACCAGGCCATGGGACCGAAAGCTTTAATTCTACCTGGGGGCTTGGGAAAATTTATTTCCCTCCTGCCTTGCAAATAGGATGCCTACCTTCCTGGAAGGAGGCAGGAGTTTCTATGCTCGAGTGCACTCTAACCCCTGCTACAGCCACAGCCAGCACTAGGAGCTCATCCAAAAGAGTTTGTCACTCCCTGGCAGCAAGGTCCCCTCTTGCTGCCTGTTACCTCTCGCCCTGAACTCCTCAGTCTGACTGCACGGACCTGACGGTCCTGCTGATGCCAAACAGCCTTTTGGCACTAGCCTATGAAACTGAGCAGCCTAATGTGGAACTAAGTTCACTACTGGAAGATTTTAAAACCAGTTTAACTCTTATAACAGTATTTAGAGCTGGTTATTGAAAATAAGTGATTATTATGGAAAGGAATCTCTGATCTTATCACACCAGTTACCTCTGAGGTAAGAGAAAATATAGTTCTAATGAAGATCTAAATCTATTTTCTTAAACTCTGTCTTCTCCCATCATTTTAGACTCAGTTGAAAAAATTCATTGTTTGCCATTTTGTTTGTTCAGTTACTGGGTCAAAGACCACTTTAAAATATTTGAACCAGTAAGAAGGGAAGCATAAAGCTGAACCACACAAAAATACCAAGAGAAAAAGTTGTTACCTTTATTTAAAAAATACCAATAATACTGACAAATTTAAAAAGCAATTCACACTCATACAAAAGTATTCATGTGTTCTCCAAAACCACTGTATATTAAACATTGGCATTTTAATCATGTTTTGATTTACTAAAAATAGATGGTTTTTAGCCTAGTTATTTAAGCAACTGCAAAAATCATTAAGACCAGCGTTGGGCACGTAATACAGTAGGACTGTTTGGCAGTCTGGAACAACATTCCCACACCTTGTCCTAGTTCCTCCTTGGTTCATCCTTGAACAACAGGACAAGAAGCTACTCGACACTTCACGTAGTTAGATCTCTAGAAAGCTCTGAGGACACGAGTCCCCTTCTTTCCATAGGAAGACCATTGCACTTTGGAGCTCACCAAAATAATGCTGAACAAATGTAGCATTTTAAGGCTAAACTATCTGAGAAAATTGACTGCTATCTTTCAAATTATCCGTGTGGACAAAAGAGGTTTAGTTCCAATTAAAAAAGAAATCTAAATAACAAGGCTTTTTTGAAACCACACACAATAAAGGCTCAGACAATAGCAGTGCTCACTTTCACTTTTAGCTTAAACGGGAACAGCCTGTGTCTGTTCACTCCCCAGCACAAATAGCAGCATCAAGATTTTCTAAAATTATTCTCATAGGGAAAGCAAACGTCATCAAGTCCCACTTCTTGTCACGCTCCAGCTCCCATAGTATTTGCCTTAACACAAGATCTACTTATCTATCATTTGCTATATTGCCACAAGTTCATAGAGTGTCCCGTGCTGTCTAAAGCCAAAATACCATGAGCAGGCAGCACTTCTGCACAACCCTGTCTTTTCAACTGCCAAGCGTTCACTGCCCAGTGGCAGCAGTGGTATTCCAAACACGGAAATAGCTGAAACTAAAGGAGTTATGGCACAATGGGCATATCAACTTATAGCTACTGTTGGTCCTGAGGCTTCGTTTCTTCCTCTGCCATATGCAGCTGCAGAACATTCCAACGTCGACAGGCAGCCGGAGACATCAGGTCATATAGCGAGTAATAGCTCTCAGAGCATAAAGTAGTTCGGCTTGCATCCGAGCTTCTACCAGAAGCAAATTTACATGGACCTTTGGGAAAGAGAAGTTGTTACGCTTTAAGCACGGCCTGCTAACCATGACGTACTCCAGCAAAAGGAACTCTGTGGTTTTTGTATTCGTGTCTGCGATAGCAGCCAGGGAGCGCTTTGTGTTTCAGCTACCCCAATAATTAGTTCTATCTGTAAAGCCTTTGCTGAGGGAGGGAAGACTGAACGAAGGCCGTACGCAGCGTTACAGCGTGGCAGCGAGGCCAGGTTCACAGGAAGAGGGAGTCATTCTTTAGTAGACCTACTGGTTTAGCTGGGAACGAGACAAGCTTTCAAGCACACAAGCCCTTCTTCAGCAGCAGACTATGCGAAGCTTGAAAAGAACTGCTCAAATTTAGCTTAAGTTAAATCAATTAGGTAAAGGCAAAAGGGTGGCTGGTACCTGGGAAGCAGAGGGGGTTGTTAGCAAAGGAAGAGGTGATAAAGTCGTTTGCCCCTGTGGGACAGAGAAAGAGAAACACATGGGTAGTTATCACATGAATAACACAGAGTGGTTAGCTGAGGTGAAGCACGAGAGAAATTATAACATGCCATAAAACTATCACATTTATTAAGACAGAGGTGTTCAGTAGCTACCAGAGGTAAGAATTTTCATTCCCCAGCTCCTCCCCTCAATGTCTTTACTGTACTTCTTTGAGGATGAGATCAGAAACCAGGTGGGGGAAGGGGGGAAAAGTATTCTCTGACTGACAGCAGGTCAGCTGGGAGTTTGTTCTGGCATGTAACAGCCATGTGTGGGTTCAGCCACGTGTGGGTTCAGCCACGTGATCTCCATGAGGATGGACAGTGACTGCATTCAGTGACACGTTCATGTACAATCCTTGCATTTCGATGGAGATAAGAAGTTTTGGGCTTTAAAGAAGGCTCTGTGTGCTTGAAAAGTTCATCTCTAGCAGTGTAACCAAAACAAACATCTATCGTATTTTACCGGACCAAACTTCAATCATCCCTATTCTAACTGGCTATCTGAGAACTGTTTTCACAAGGAGTTTAGCAAGAAATAGAGCCTCTGATGCTAGAAACATTTGTATCTCAGCACCATATCAGCGTTCATTTTAAGTGAGGCCTAGAAATATTTTTTCAAAAAAACCTTGGAGGATGTGATCTTAATGGAGTAGCCATCTGATAATCAAGAGTGAGAAATATTACTGGGAGTTGCAGTTCAGACAGTAGGCCAGCAGCAGGACTTTAGGCTTCAACAGGAAGTGTGTGCTGTGGGGCCATTCGCATCATAGGATTGCAAAGACCTTGGGCCAGCAAGCAAGCTGCATCCCAAGGATCTCTCCTCATTCCCCTACCTCTCTGGGACACAGGCACTACCAGCTGGCAGCAGATAACACTGGAGCTGAGGTGAAGCTGCACCCTTTACATGCCTCACCTCCCACCAGGGCTCAGAGCTTGCACAGTCTCCATCAGCTGTCACCTAGCAAACACCCCCTAGCAGAAATGAGGGTACTTCAGCCCGGGAAGCAGCTCCAGCTAAAGCTGAAGTGCCAGCTGGGTAGGTGTGCCCATCAGTGCGGCAAGCGGGCGCACAGCCCGCGTTCCTCAGCACGCGCGCAAGCTGTACCTTCTCAGAGTGTTCAAACTGCCTCCAGAAGCTATCATACATTCTTTTCGTGGTCTTTTCAGGAGTGCAAACCACGGTCTTGATATAAACTTTAAAGCTGCGGTCCAACAACTGATTAATTTCACCATAATCATAATCGTCGTATCTGTTGGGAACGAAAAGAAAAATAATTTCCATTTTCAAGAATCAATTCTTTCACTTGCATTGTTTCCAAGTACCTATGGCAAAATAATTTGTGTAATTTATATCACTACTCGTCCTCCCTCCTAAACAAACATGGGTTAGCAAATACATGCACGTTTGCTTAATAAATTAACTTTGCTGCAAAAGAAGAAGAAATAAAAAAGCACCAGTGCTGGGAAGCCTGATGCATTTAGAACTTAAATAGTAAGACTGACCTTATTCCAAACATACAATGAATATAGTTCCAAATAGCTCGTCTTAGCATTGAGGTATCCACGTCTTTGTGCATGGCCATTGTGTTGTAAGTCAGATTATAAGCAATATGAAACTTCTCATCAAGTAGTTGTCCCACATCTGGATAAAGACGATTAACTAAGGAATAGCCATGGTCTTCCCAGGAATAATCCTTAGGATAAGTAAAAAAGCAGAATGGACCATTTCAGAAAGGAACTTGGAAAAATCTCCTGCTTCAATGCAATTTATCTCAGGGCAAATAAGCTGGGGTGCTTACCTGAACACGAAAGGTGGGCACGTGCATTCCGTGTCTGGAGAAGTCTTTGTAACCGTAGCTGGTATCCTCAAAGTGACGAGACACATCTCTTGTTGGTGCCGATTCTTCATCTTCTGTTAATTTCAAACAGAATTTCACAGTGTTTCAGTAAGAACCAACTGGAAGCATACTGTGTTACTCCTTCAGAGGAATGGGAGTCTCTGCTTTTTAAACAAACTGTTTCACTGCATTTTAGAAGCCAGTCCATGAAAAACACTCTTGTTTCTTTCTTAGAGCCAAGCATCTTTTTTCCTTTTGTGCACCAGTCTTTATTGTGCCTGCTAAGTCTAGGGGACACTTTGCTCCTAACTCAAGGGGTCTATAGAAATGTCAAGGAAAAATCTGTTTTGGAACAGAGGACTTATTAAAAAGAGACCTCTAAGATTTCCATGTCAAGTTTATTTTAAAGAAACTCTGCTGAAGAGCCCACAACTACTCAAAGCTTGTAACAGGGTATTCTCTCTCAGTCATCTGAAAAGTAATGTTTTGTACACTGAAATAGCTAAGTGTGTTAAGGGCTTCTTTTTAAGTCTTGAGAGATGCTTAAATCTCTTGTGTGACTTTTAAGTCCACCTCTCTTTCAAGATTCTGCCGGAAATTTCTATTGAGTATAACACTGGTCACCAAGTGTTGTGGTGTAGTTGAGAGAAGCCACAAATTGTGGCACTACTTTGCTTTCAAGCGTTCCTGGAAGAAAACAAGGCACCTCTAATCTTGACCCCTTCAAAGAGACTGGTGATGCTTTTGAGACATTGAATAAATTATTTTTTTTTTCCTTTTACAGTATTAAGTTTTTCTTCAAGTGACTTGGAAAGTCTAAATAAATATCTAGGCACACTGTATCAGTTCTACCTGAAGAACACACGAACATGCTTTCTCTCTTCTCTCTCTCAAAACGCGTAGCCATCTCTTCTTGGCTGGCTTCCTCTTCATCTCTACACTCCTGTAGCTGCTTCATTTTCTCCATAAGAGCTTCAACTTCACAGACAGACTCTGTAGACTTGAAAAGGAGAGAAAAACATTCAATTTCTGTGTAAGAAGAACTGACAATGATGGCAGAAATCATCAAACCAGAAAATATAAACATAAGCTATGTCCTTCGTTTACATCTTTAAATACTCTCTTTTTTTTGAGGAAATCAGTTCTTGGAAAAATAACCTGTATGGACCCAACAGTTCACATTTAGTCACTGTCTTTCCTCAGTTAGATCCCTGGTATTTTTAGCATATTTTAAGAATCACAGCTTCTTGGAACAAGTGCTTCTTTCACTAAAATTTAAGTAATTCCTCTTACTTAATCTAAATGTTTATCAACTGAAAAACAAGGAGCTGTAACAGAAATTCTGATAGAGGAAGTAACCACAATTTACTACCCAACTGTATTTTTCCCCTTCTCTGCTCACAGAGAAGAAACATACTGAAGGAAAAAGGAAGAGTGAGCATACATGCAGATTTAATGAAGCCTCTGAGGAAAGCTAGTGCAAGGTAATTTTATTTCACAAGAGCTGTTTTAACACCACAAAACACTATTAATTCAACATCTGGCCTTGTAAAAATCCATCAGCGCAAAGCAAAATAAAGTTATCTTCAATTTATATAGCTCTGCCCCTTTCCTCTCTGCCTTCTGCAGTCAGTTTGCTCCTTCAGAGAACCAGCAAGCTCCATCAAACAAAATTTAAATGCCACCCACATCACTGCAGTAAAGGCTCCTAAGCAAGGAACCTGCGTTGAAAATACCCTGTGATAACTGGTCTTAAACTAACACTTAGTTCACTTCACACTCTTCGCTAAGTGGAAGCAAGTACAGCTCAGGGAGTGTTAACTGCTGCAGGTTTAGAGGCAGAAAACTGAGCGGTCTGTGTGATGTATCGAAAACACCTCAAGGCAGTGGTCAATGACTGGAATCAAAGGAAGTGCCAACTTTCCTCTGCACCCATGGGAAAGAAAAAAAAAAAAGGCATTCCTGGCCACTGCTGCTCAGGAGATGTAGTGTGAGCTACTGGAGGCCAGATGCAGGCCTAGTTTGCCTGTATGCATGACGAGAGACCAGAAAACTAGACAACTGAGAGTTTGTATCTTCAACTAGACAACAGAGTTTGTATCTTCATCTCTCCGTTCAGTGACCTCCCCCAGCTTACAGGTGGCATCTCACAATGCTCCTGAATACATCTTTTCAACTGGTCAGCCTCACCTGGAGTAGGCTAATCCATCCTGCTCGCATCCCACGAAGAGATGGGCACCCCCTATGTATTAAGTTTACAAAGAAACTACTTCTATGGAAAGCGACTGTTTGTTCAAACAGTTACTTACTGGAATAGTTCCAGCTGGGCTGGCGTGAATTTCATCCATCCCATGGTAGCCATTTGTAATATCGCAGATGCAGTAGTTACTGACGGAAGGGGGCCTGAAGGTGTGACCCCCTTCGCAGTCAATCTCCGGGCTGATTCCACAACCAAAGGTGAAGGAAGCAAGGGAGTGGTAGTGAGTGAGGAGAACAACCGCGTGGATCAGCTCTGCCAGGGACCAGCTGTTCTCTTCGGTCTTCAAAAGTTGCTTTAAAAATAAGGCAAGGCACAAGTGTTCATTTTTAAGAACCGTTCCAGTGATCCCACCTTAATACAGGATACCAGAACATTTCTTTACCAGATAAAATCGTTTTTCTGACAGCCACAGTTGCTTCCTAACTCTCTGCTGCCATCACCCTGCTCGCTGTGCTGCTACCAGGTGACCTGTCAGCCGTAGACTCGCTTGGTTAAGCCATGCAGAAGACAACTCCTCTCTCCAGCCCTCAGCTACTGAATCAGCTGGGGGTTTCTATTTCGAACCGTACGGTTTGTACTGAGGCCAGACTGACCTGCATTGAAATTTCACACCTCTGATGGAGATGCAACCACAACAGTCACATGTTTCTTCAACTGGTGTTTACAGTCTCAGAAAACCCTGGCAACTTCTTGTGGACCTGCTGTGTCAAAACCTGGCATCAGGGCTGGGCTCCCTCCATCTTATCCCTGTGGGTGGAATGCTCTACGTTTGAGAAGAAGCTTCAAGCCCTGACTTCCCCTTCAGGCAGGAAAGTGTGGGAGGTTTGGGGCCTTCTGGCAGGGTGCATGCCCTCCCCCACAGCCCAGCGCCCTGCCTCCCAGCAGGGCCTGCAGCCGCCTCTCCACCTGGCAGACAGTGCCGAGAAAGTCCCAGCACCCACTTCCTCCTCGATAAGGGTAAAGAGAAAAGCAGAGGAGTTGCTCCAGTAACCACAGCCAGGCCTGAGGCAGGCATGCCCCTGCCGTGAGAGCTGCAAGCACCCTCGAAGCTGGCTTATCTCAAGCAGCCCTCAGAGGAGGGGGCAGCAGAAGCAGCTGCTCGGCGGCTCCTTGGTGCAGCAGTCCTAGCTGGCTTGTACCACCACTGCTCCCTCCTCTGGGCTGTTCTGCCAGCCTGCTCCCTCCAACCCAGCCTGAAAACTACACCCGAACCAGCAGCAACTGAAACAGAACTGCAGCGATGGGCGTTCTGCCTAAACCCTGGCAGCATCTCGGATACACCCGGGGGTTCCGGCTACCGAAAGCACTTGACTTAAGGAAGCACCCATCTGAACACATCCTCATCTCACACCAACACCATTCTGACACGACAACTCTGAAATGTCACTGTGCTGTAAATTGGATTTGTTAGTCATTTAAGACCAGTTATGATCGCAGTAATTTTACAAGGGCATGAGTGATATTATCTCATGCAGTATTACAGGGACATAATACTGAAATGGAAGTCAGTAACACAGAACATCTTTCACCCCGTCTGGCTCTTTACCCCAAGAATCTGTGATTGCACTACTGAAAAATAACAGCACATTCACATTACTCCATGAAAGATTTACCTCGATATGTTCCTTGGTGATAAGCCAGGGTCGGTGAGCCAGCATTTTGTTCAGTTCTCCTAAATTTTGCAGTTTTTGAGGTGCATTTTCCAGACCATTCAGCCATTTAGGGTCTCCACCAACATGAAGGAAGTCATTCACATGGAGGTTAACAAGGTAAGAGCACTGATGTCGTGCTGCAGCCTAGAAAGGAAAACACAATTGTGATACAGAAAACAATTACAGTAAGTTAGCGCTTTATGACAAATACCATAAGTCATCATTTCCTCAAAGTAGTCAAGAATAAGACTTGCAGTGATCAAAGGCCAAAGAAAAAACCCAAATAAAAAAAGAGATTAGCACATTAGCCCCGAATGCAAATGAAGCCTCTAACCCAAAACATCAGTTTTGATTATTTTCTCACAACATAAATATTCCTCAGTGCTACACATTACAGCTGTGCTAGCTACAGGTGCAACATGCCTCGATCAGGGAGAAGTACAGGCAGAGATTTATTGTATGCCCTGAAGCAAGTAATCCATACTGCACAGTTCTCTCCAGTGGGGAAGAGGCAAGGCTGCCTCCTGGTGAATCTTTACCAGTTACAAGAGCAGCAGGTTTTAGAACGCATGCAACAGGAGAGACTAAGGGCAGCTCTTCAGCAAAGAACAGTAACGCCTTCCCCATCAGATTAAGACAAAACCCAAATTTTTAATTCAATTTTGGCAAGCAAAAAAATCCTTGAACTGGCAGATTGGAAGTTATGAAATCAACCACTTCTGGCAGAGAGCTTGTTTAGAATTTAGAGGTTCCAAATAGATGGGATGGACTACTGAGTTAGAGGGAGGTGTACTCGACACACAAACTTTCCTGAAAAAAACAGTTTCTGAGATATTAAGGAAACCAAAAATAAACAACTGCCTTATTTCTGTAACAGATTCCCTTCCCCCTTTCTCAGTCCTACCAAAACCACAAACAGGAGACTCTTAAGAAACAACTGACAAACCAGACACAAACAAACCTACTCTGCTTTTCCCCCTTCACCCCTCTCTGGAAATGCCTTTCCAACCAGAAACTGCAACACACGGCGCTAAGTGCTATTAAACAAGAGCAGAGATCGTTGCCAAAGCGGCCGCTTCTCCCGTTCTGCTTTATGTTCCAACGTACCATTATCCCGATGTAGTGTCGGTAATGAAGCGGGAGAGGACCATCCATTTGCAGTAGATAGTGCTGAGTTTTTAAAAAGCTTTCAAGATACTGTGGGTGGAAAACCATCACCAGGGTAACGTTGTCCAATCGGCCCAGTGTAGCAAAAGAATCTGCAAACAGCGTGTGCATCGTGGCGTCTTCGTTTCCCACTTGAATGGTCTGATTGAAGAGAGGGCCGTTAGCAATATTGTCTAAGTACCAGCAATAAAACAGTGAATCAATATATCTTGCCACAGCACCCAGAGGCCAGGGTGAAAGCAATTCTATTATAAATCTATTAATGGTATTAAATCAGTGCACATAAGGCAAGGCACATAAAATCCCTTTAAGACCTCTCATTTAGGAGCTCACAAGTGGTTATGTTGGCAAAAGGATATTTGTGGCTTTACATTTTTCTCTTGTACAACACTGACTTCTCATTTTTAACTCTCACCTTTGCTTTCTTGAATCCTTCAAACTGATCTAACTTTATTTTAACAACAAAAAGCTAACTGAATTTCTTCCTAAGAGCAAAAGAGGGAAAGAAGTAAAAACCCAGCTAAGATGGCAAGAGAGAGAAATAAAAGGAAATTGAAATTTAGGGCTCTGAAATTCCTAGAAAACCACAGGCATATTACTAACCTTTCCTCTGCTCCAAATTCTCCTACCAGACGATCAGGATAGAAACATCAGAAATGCTCAGCCACGGCACTCTGAAGCTTCTCAAGATTATTCAGAATGGTGGAGGCAGCTCAAGAAAAAACAACCCCAGAACAGGGGGCAGGTGCCTTGTGGACCAGTAGGAAATTGCATCCGGATGTTCACAAGGAAACACACACTCTTATTGGGTTTCTCTTGTGCTAGAAAGCAGTACAGGAGGGGTCAGAACTATTCCAAAGCTCCCCAGGGCTCTCACTGCTTCTGTACGCTAGAGCTGTGGCCAAAGTCTCGCCAGGACTGAATGTGATCACAACTGACAATGTTTTGCAGCTCAGCAGCTGTCCTGAAACCAAATGTGGGTTGCTACTAAAAGGGTGTTCCTTAAAAGCATAAAGTTCACTGTGTACTTGAAAACACTACCACACCTCCTTCTCGGGGATGAATCTGCTTGGTCCGTGTCCCAGTGGTCTAGGAATTCTTATTCCAAGTTCCTAGAAAAGAAAACAACACCATCTCAGCATTTAGTTATGAACAGCTTTTTAGCTGTGCTTGCAAGAAAGAAAAGAGTTCTCCATTCAGAGCTGGGCTTCTTTGGGTACTCACTGTACTCTGACACGGGTACTTTTACTAGTACCATTTGTACAAATGCAGATCATTTTTTATACAAGTGCTTTATAATTAGCCACCCTTGTTTCCAGTGTACTGCCCCACTCCAGCAACGACAACAACGAAGAAAACACACAAATTTATATGCACACACACACTACAACCTGGCTAGCAGAAAATTCTGCATAGAGCATATTTTGGCAAGGTGTCCAGGACAAGGAGTTCAGTACATAGCCGGCTGGTTATGCCACTGATAGAAAATGAGACTGGTGTGTGTGTGTGTACATCCGCAGCACGCCAGCACATAACACTCTGTGCATCTGTCAGGAAATGAAACAGCTGTAACCTTAATCAGATTTCTTTCTCCCAACCTCAAAGAGCTCTTAAACTGCTGAAAGTACCTGATCTACATTTGCATCTGCTTTCTTCTCAAGATGGGATAAAAAGCTATTCACAATGGGAGGGAGGGAAGGAGGAGATTTTGCTCAGTCAGAACAGCAGTGGCCACATCCTTGCACACACTTAGGAGGACATGCTGCCTTGCAGGTAAGAGGGAAGCTGGACACCCCTCCAGCAGTTCACTACTTGCCCTCTCCCTCAGCTAGATGAAGCTTTCTGCCAGGCCTACAGCATCCTGGGCCTTTTTTTGCAGCCAAGGAACAAACTGTGTATGACTTGGGATACATTTGTGTCCTGCCGGTTAAACCATCGCCTTTGGAAGGGTGGGAGCCATAGACTGGAGGACAGAGCAGGCCTCAGAGAAGGCACAGCAGGGTCTGCGAGGCAGGTAGCAAAGCAGGACACAGCCTCTGCATTCAGAGGCGCCCACCTCCCCATCGCTACAGAGACGCGCTCCTTCACGTGTGCGGCACTCACTGCAAACCAGCCCTCCTGGGGGGATTCCTCCCCAGCCAGCGGCACGGCTTCCCAAGAAAAGATGGGAGCCCTTGCCATCCAAAGCAGCTCTGAACAGGGCAGCCGATGGCACTGTGCTCTTACAGATCAAGGGAGACCTGCAGCTAGAGCTGGGGATCGAGCTGAGTGCTAAACACCAGGCTATCTATAAATTAGCGTTCCCTTTCTCCCGGTCATCTTTTACAACACATCCACTGCCTCCATTCCATAGTCCAAACCACTAATTTTCTGATGACACCAACACCATCCAGGTTCTCAGCTGGGTTTAGATGAATAAATAGGATGGACTGAGCCAGTTCAGGCCAAACAGAGCAGAGGGGCAACTGGTTTTGGGCCTCACGAGCAAATGAAGCCCCTAAAAGCTGCCTGCCAAATGCACTTTTTAAACTGCTCTGTTTTCCCCACATAGATGAAGGCTGTTACAAACAAGCAGTACTGGTCGCACTCACTATTGCGCTGCTTCTGCCTCGAGCTGAGGTTGCTATTTGCACGAGTTCACTGTATGAGAAGTAATTTTATTAATCAGTTACCGTTCCCTGAACTTTCCCCTAAGACTGAAAACCAGCTTCAGAGATTCGGAAACAATCAGCACAGGTCTAAGTCAGAACTACCAAAGCCCATCAGACTCTTGAGTCTCCTTAAATCTGAACTCAGATACCCTAATTTCTCAAGTCTTATTTGGATAAAGCGAGATCAAAGGGCAGCTCTTACTGCCAGTCTTCTCACGTTTTCCCTGGGATGGTAACGTTTGCAATGTAGCTTTTGCTTGCTGAGGGTCCCAACATTCACAAACAAATTTTGCCCATCAGCCAAGTCTCTAGCAATGCCACCTGGGGAATGGAAGTTACGTCTTAGAAACACCCTCTCTCCTCAAAGCTCTAGCACAGCCTCTTATCTTGGCTACAACTACACTAGCAAATCAGAGAAACATCTTACATTCAAATGACAGCAATGAGGAAAAAAAGTCTGTACACATCATTTAACTTAGCAGATGTCTGCAGTTGTCTGCCAACACTCCAAGAGAAATACCTTGAAGTTTAAATCTTGAACAACGATGTTTCAGAAGAGTTACAGGAAGGAAAAAAAAAAAAATCCAAGTGATCAGCAGGCTCCAAACATATCTTGCCTCGTAATCTAAAATACACCAGTGTCAACACACCTCATTTTTCAAAAGCATACGAGGTCAAACTGCATGTAGCAGGTTATGTTATTTAAGTAACCAAACCCTCTCTGCAAAGTGATTTAGTTTTTTTGAGGATTAAATAAATTGCTTTGGTTTTCCCTCAGGAGAGAAAGCATCCCCCTGAAATCATGGCACCAGCCTAGTACCTGAGAAGCCTGAGTTCAATACTCCTCCTCCTCCTCCTAATAGCAATGATGCAGCATCAGAGGCACTCCATCATCAGAGCCAGAACATAAAACTCGGGTGGCTGCAAAGCTGAGCATCAAGGATGAACAGATTTCACCTTCAACATCCAGAAGTTCACAGCTGATGGAGGGAGGTGGGCCTCACCAGGGGAAATCCACTCCACTGCTCACCATCCAGACACACCTTGACAGAGAAGCAGGACTTGGGCCATCTAACTGCTGTATTGCTATGCTGGTCGAGATGACCTCAGAAATCACAGAGAAGTCTCCTCTTTCCCCTCGTGTAATATAACTTGTATTTCTGTACAGCCACGTTTGTTATTCCCATGGGAACTATGTTCACCAGATACCTACTATTTCTGAATCCACATCTCCCTCAGCACTGTCATACCTGAGCAGCTCATCTATTTTATTCATGCACCACTCCTGTGAGGTAGGGCAAGTGTATTACCTCCCATTTAGAAAAAAAAAACCCTGGGAAACAGAAAAGCTACACGTCTAACAGAGGCTGCATAGAAGATTGGTGGCTTGACCTGAGATCTCTCAAGTCACGGGCTAGTAACGCCTTTACCATCAGACTCTGCGCCTTTTCAGAGACTTCTCAGCCAGGAAATATGTTTTATGCAAATTCTGACAAGGAACCAGCTCTTCAGAGCTGAGACAGAAAAGCTAACGAGGCAAGCCTGCAAACTTAATTACATCCTTCCCACTTGCCATTTCTCTCTCACCAGTCTGGCCCACTTACTACATCCAACTCCACAATGACAACCAGACCAAAAATCTGTACTGCATGCACGTATATGCTCAGAGAAGACCACTCTAAACCCACAAACATGTACAAGCTCACTCTCCTCGCAGCTTTTCTGTACCTTAAGACCCTGTCAAGCAAGCCCACCTTTAGTTAACTTTTTTTAAGCATCCTGACAAGAACAGCATTCCCATCAAATTTAAGTAAAAGGTTAAGATGGAAAATTAAACTACAGATGCTTAGAAGAGGTTTTTAAATACAAGTATCACCTTTGCTAGTAATAGAAAGTCATGTGCTTTCATTCTGAATCTTAAATTGAAGATGACAAAAAAAAAAAATCACTTCTAAGAGACACCCAACATCAGCAATTCTGCCTAGAAACACCGAAGCAGAGTTACATTACAAGCCAAAATGCAGGGCCTCTAGAACAGCAACAGCTACCTGACCTACAGCTCTTGCTCCATAGTGCACCTAAAATGCTTTTTCAGATGCCTGTTCCTCAGCCCACAACTGGTTCCTGGCAGCTGGAGCTCTGCCTCCTATCACAAAACCTCTCGCAAAATTCAATTACCATTTTCTCAGATGTCTGAGGGGACTGTTACCAAATATCTCATTTTCAGTGGCTCGGGCTTGTTGAGCTGAGCACTAGTGATGCATCACAATCTTCAGACTGCTCCCCTCAAGTACAGTCAGCACCAATATCAAATGTTTTACCTACCCGAGAGACTTATTTACATACTTACTTAAGCCTCCTCTAAATGGCAAAAAGAACATTTTATCATAGGCAGGCAAAGTGAAAATATAATTACTGATTTACTTCACTAAACCACACTTGGATTAACATCTTCATCTGAATTTTCTGCATCCTGATTAAGCACTAAATACTGCTAGATGCAAACAAAACTGTATGAAAATCACATGCCGTTGTTGGAGAAGGAAAATGAATCTGAAGTGATCTTTTTTAAGGTACCATTTTTCTAGGTAACCACTGATGATTTTACATAAGCTAAGTGCATTCCTATCCAAACTTAGGGTTAAGAAAGGCACGATGAACTATGGCTCAAAAACTCTTCAACACAATCTCCTTGGAGAATTCACCTTGTAGAATTCAGTGCTGAAAATTCAGATTAGCACCCTATGGCGTGTGTGTGAAGCTGACATTAACAACAGCAGTTTAGAGCTTTATGTGCTCAGAGGATAAAATGCCCCAAAGCATCTAAGTGTCCAAGATGCTTGCACTGCATTTCCAACAGAGACTTTGGCAATTACCAGTCTAAGAGGCCTTGTGCTTCTGCTGCTTCACTCACTGTGTCTGGCTCCTACTTCCCCTTTAAAGGTCACCAACAGCAAAACCTCACTGGTGGTGACACTGGCAGGCTACAAGTTTGGAGTTTCCTTGTTTAGGATCTTAATGACAGTAACTGGCACAACTGGCCTCACAGGACGTTATTTATCACCAAACTGATGCAGACTCAGATTAAAAGCTGGATTTTCAGTTCTGCTAAATGCAGTAGCTACTGTAGTTGCATTGTCAGATGGGTAGCTTTGGGAATGAAGGGATTAAGAAACAAAGAGTAATGAGTGACTAAATACGATTCTTTTCCTACAAACACTAAAAAAAAAATAATTAAAATCAATAATCCCACAAATCCTACACCTTTTCTAAATGTGGGGCTGAGCAGAATTAGCACAGTTTTTTTTTTTTCTTTTATTCATTCACCAAATCCATAAGTAGCTACAAAAATTGCAGCTTTCTCAAACAAAGCATGATACCTGTTAAAATGACAGAAAAAAATGATCCTGAAAATGCTCGTGTACTCCAAATTTTTACACTGGTTCCATCTCCAGACTATCTCAGGCTGCCCCTCAACTGAAGCACTAGACATGTCTGCACTTGCACGGACTTAAAAGAACCGAGAACAAGAGCTCCCCCTCTGCTACAAAGCACTTTGTTCCACAGACCTACCACTCTTCACTGGGATTAGAGCACAGCAAGTGTTGATTTTGTTCTATTTCACATAGAATATTCTTACGTGAATTTAAACACTTAAATTATTTTAATTTAAATATCTGTAAGGGTACATTTTCTGAATGTGTCAAAGTCCTTTTTAACATTTGGTATTTCAAACATCCCCAACTAGTTTAAGTGACTTGAATCAAGACAGACATGAAGACGAGTGCGTGCCCAAGGTCACACAGCCTGTTCACAATATAATAAAATAATAAAATAATAAAAGCAAAGCCCCAAATCCTCACATCTCAAGCTCTAACACCTCTTCTCTGGTCATCTTCTAGGACTGAGCAGTAAGAGCAGGTCCAACTGGACCTAAGCCTAACCTATTCTTCCTCAGCAGTTATACCTCTTCTTGAAGTGGCTTTTTGACACAACTGCCTCAGACACCACAACCCAATGTACTTTTGATATGAGCTCACTGAAACCAAGAGACCAAATTTCAAAGATCAGTGCCTAAGTTTTCTATATGCCAGTTCTTTAATGTGTACAATGAAATAAAAAGTAATAAAGGGCAAAGGATTTGGAAGGAACGTTTGCAATTTCCATGCTGTAAAACACTGCTTAAGGACCCATAAATCAGTGACAGAGAGGGAAGCAGGTTTAAACATGACAGTTACCATTTACATGGTGTAGACTGTACTGCTGGATTATGTCAAAGTAATCTGTATCCAATCAGTACTAGATCTGTACCAACCAGGAGGGGGAAAAAAAAAAACAAGGCAAAACCAAAACTGTTCCTGTGGCAACCTGCAGCAGTTTTGAGGATTAAGAAATTTTCTTTGAAAGAAAAATCTTAAAGGGGCAGCAACTGACAAGAGATGCAAAGCAGCATTTTAGATCCTGTCCAAAATAATGTGATTGAGTTGTATTTGTTTACATCCACAGCAAGCTTTTCTGTCAGAAACACAAGACTGCTTCAAACAGACAATCCAACCCTCCCCAAGAACGAAATAGATCTCGGTCGATTCAGAGGCAAAGCCTACTTGGATGAGCCCAAATCCCCAGCAGAGACACCCCGGCACCACCACCCCCACAAGCGGCACGCAGCCCTTTGGGGAGCAAGTGGAGGCGAACGGCAGCACCTGCACTGTCGCTGGAAGCACTGGCTGGACAGCCCGTAGAAGGCAGCCAGAAAGGACCAGCAAATCCCCCCAAGGTACCCTCCAGTAGCTCTGAACGACATGCTTACTGGTCCAGCGAGGGACCCGCAAGGAAGCTCTGTTCCTGCCTCCCCGCCCCGCAGCCCAGCCGGGACTCGCCCGCTGCAGGGGGGCCGCCCGGGCCGCCTCCCCACAGGGATTTATTTCTCGCCCGGGGAGCAAGACCGGCCGCCACTGGGGAGGCTCGTCCCCCCCTCTACTCGCGGCCCCAGCCCCTTGCCACCCGCGGGGTACCTGGTGCTGGGGGCCCGGCCTCATCACCCTCCTGCCAGCGCTGCGGGGCTGGAGCCACCCGCTCTCCCTTCGCATCCCCGCCGCGGCTCGGCCGCGCCGCCCCCGCCGCCGGGGCGGGCCCTGCCTGAGGCCCGGCCTCCCTCCTGCCCTGCTGGGGCGGAGCGGCGGGCGGGGGACAGCTGCTGGCCGCGGCCCCCCGGCCGCTCCCCACCCGCCCCCAGGAATGCCAACAGATGCCCCGACAAGGAACCCGGGTCCGGAGCCGCCCAGCCCGGGGGCAGGTGCCCCTACAGCGCCCCAGCCCCCCATGCACCCACCCCGCTCCTCCACCCGTGCTGCCCGCGGCCCAGCGAGGCGCAAGGGCCCCGCTCCAGCTGAGACCCGGTCCCCTTCCCGGCCAGCACTTGGTTTGGGTTTGGTTTTTTATTCGCTTGTTTGTTTTTTTCCCCTCTCTCCTGTTCCTTATGCAAGAGTTTCTACCTTCTCTTTAAACAACAAAGTAATTAAGGCTTTTAAGCAGAGAAATCGCAGGAGGTTAACATTTTGTAGATATTTGTGTGACTAAGTGTGCTGCTGCAGAGATTTGGCCTCCTGCCTATTCCCAAGATCATAACAGTCCTGGGCAAACATATGTTTTGCAATCACATCAGCAGAACACTCAGCCTTTGTTTGCAGCAGGCTGTACTTCTCTCGTCGACCCCCCAGGGCTGTAAACTCTTGCCAGATGCCTTACATCTCCCACCTCTTTTGGTTTGGGATGTTATGGGCATCAGTTTTAAAAGAAACTAGTCCCTGAACTGTCCCACATTTTTAATTTTTAATTATTAATATTATTATTATAATTTTTGTTGTCCTCCACAGCAATCTCAGATTTATAAAGCTAAACTCTGGAAGATTAATTACCTTTAAATATTTTGAATTAAAATATGACAGACCCCAAGAGAAGAACGTCTAGTGCAGTTTTGATGGGAGGAGTCCAGAGCAGCTCTGAACCCCCAAATATGCTTATTTGGGGTGGAAAGCTTCTGCCTACAATTCAGGCTGCTTGGTTTTCAGTCCTACCAAGCAGTCTAACCAAGCAGGAGAATTCCATGACTCTGAATTTTACACTTAGGTTAAGCGTAAAACTGAACACCGCAAAGTTTTTCCACAGGCCGTTCCTATTATGGGTGTACAAATAATGCAGCAAAATGCAGAAGACACCGAGGACGGTGCTGTCAGGGGAGTGGGGCCACGCAACTCAAGGCTGCAGTTCTGCATACTTCTAATGCTAAAGCTTTAAGGGGCTTCCTTTCCTCTCCACTTTCCAAATAACACCACCTCTCTGGGCTGTGCAGTTACCGCTGGAGAGACACAGAAAACTCCACTTCGGAGGGCTCAGCAGCAGTTACAAGGTTAAATTATCTAGAGATACCCAAGTACCACAGCTCATTATTTGGGGCCTTGGCTGGGAAGTTTCTCCTGAAGAAATGAAGCATGCTTTGTACCTACTTGCACTTCATAAAATGCTCAACAGAAGCACAGAAAAAAAAAGAAGAATGCAATACTGGCAAGGAAGGTTGCGTTTTGTGAGCTAATAAACTAGTGAAGAACACTGTTTAATTCCCACTGGCTACTTCCTTACTTCAGCCCAAAACATAACAAAATGTTAACAAAGCTGAAATGCAAGAAGATGCCTGACCATAAGAAGTCCTCCTGGATATCATCTGAAAAAGCCTCTTCAATAATTTTGGTAACACCCTTGGAAGAAGGGGGAAGAGGGGGGGAAGGAGTGGGGAGAAGGGCAGCACTCCCCCAGCTCTCTGAAGTGTTTTCCCCCCGCTGTGGTGAATTGCCCTTGTTTATGTTAACATTTGTTCCTATACAAAGAACCTTGGCAGATACATGTTGGGTTTTTTTTCTGACATCATCCAAAGGAAATTCTCTCTCCTTAAACAACCAACTCAACAGCAGAAGGTAGGAAATTATACCATGGTTTTTTTGCTTTCTGTATCAGGATAGGTGAAGGCTGTGACAGCAGGTCAGAAAAAATGTGTACAAAGAGGAAGAGGAAGTTGCACAGCCATAAAAAAAAACAAGTAATAATGCTCTTAAAAACTCTCCCATATGGCCTAAGTACACGTGCTCTGCTCAGGCCCCAGGTAGGTCTCTGCCTTAGCAGAATCCCATCATCCCAGCCTGCTGCAAGCACTGCCTCCACCCCAGCCCTCACACAAGTATTGCCAAAGCAACAGCTCCTCCAGATCAAAGACGACAAAAAACTGAGCCACGTGCTCATCAATAAATCAGTATGCAATTGTAGACTGAAATTATTTCCATTTGGGGGCCAGGAAGACAAGCTACACGTGAAATTCCAGGAGGGAGCATGGTTTAACACCAGCACAAAGCTCAGTTGGGTACTAACAAGCACAGAAACCAGTGCAGTCAAGGGACATGAGGACAGATCTATGGTACAATTTGCATAACTTGAGCGTTCCCCGGGGGAAACACAACAGTATGTTTGACCATGTATCAATGCAAGTAAACAGAGATTAAGTGAAGCACTCAAAGGGAAAAAACAACAACAAATGTTGAACGTGAAAATAGTGACAGTTTCCTTTCACCCAGAAAGGATGCACGATAGATACACGTGAAGTTGCCCAAAGCAAACATCACCTAAAGCATGGCAACGTACTCTTTTGTAGCAAGTACTTCCATAAAAGCTGCTTGCATAAAAGGATGGTGTTTAACATCTCTCTACTCATCTGTTACGTCATCAAAAGTGCCATTTTCCTCTCATTTCTACAGTTAAAGAAATGTCCCGGTGAAGCTAAAAGGAGACCAACCGGTGACAACATGAGAAGCCTGGTCCTGTAAAGACGTGCAGCTGCACTTAGCTGCTGTAACTTGGAATAGTTCCATTTCAGTCCAATAGTCCAACTTTTTTTTCTTTTGAGTGGGGTTCAGTGCAAACAGATGACTCTGAAGAACTGGCAAACTAACATCTTACAGAAAAGCTATCCAAGCAGGAGCACTTGAAATGCCTGTTCCTGCAATGCCCCGGACGTCAAATGAGTATCTCGGAGGATGATCAGAGAATCCTTTCCCAGGAATATTTACAAATAAAACCCAGATAATTCCTTGGGGCTCTGACTACTACCTGATTTTTATTAGTTCCGAGGACTGGATTTGTCTCCCTTGTGGTTTCAGAAGGTAGCGCCAACTGCAGCAGGGTGGAGGAAGCTTAGCAGAATGGATGTAAACACCAGCATTTGTGTCCGAGGGTGCCTGACCCCCCTGCGCCGGCTCACGGCTGCAGATGATGCAGATGCACCGTGTCTCCCATCTGCAGCAGCGCCAGCTGAAGAGGTTACTGCACTAACCCAGGGGTCACTGCCCGGGTCTCTCTCCTAAGACAGGTCTCTCTCCTAAGGCCTGCCCACCCAGCTGCTGTGAACATCACCCAGGTTTGTTTACAGTCAAAGGAAGCAATCAGAGGACTACTTCAGGTTGCGGATGGTTTGACTGTTGTAAGGGTTGGTTCTTTTCCAGTTGTTTCAGCTCATTTTCACAGACAGAGGTTAGGCATTACTAACAATGACCAGATCTCATGGGACGTAACTCCCAGCAAAGCAGCAGCAATAAAAGCATGGGGGCAAGAACCTCTGCAACCAGAACAACTCAAGCAACTCCACCTCATCTGGTGACCTAGTGAAGTCACCAGGTGTTTCAGCAGTGACTAAGCAGCCCAACACTGGCTGCTCTAAACACTTCCCTGTGGATACCTCTCATTCCTTGCTGTCCACAGCCACTACCCTTTCCATAACAAATTTCAAATCTCTCATCTCTTCTATTCCTTTATCGGACATTTGTTATTTACAAAATAGCAAAAATCTTTGTCATAACAACACTATGGGAGGCACAGCAATCAAACCACTCATTACAGTGATGAAAGAATTTTAAATGAGTAGAATATATCATCCTTGGGTGCAAGTCAGGAAAAAATGGTCAGTATTTCAAAGCATTTTTCTTGATTTAAACTTAATCTGATTTGTCAGTCTTCACAAAACTCACTGTGTTATTAAAATTAGTAAATAACTCTAGGGAGGAGGATAAACTGTATTCTTTATACAATCAAATTCTTGCTGTATGTTTCAAAAAGGACCAGCCCTTTGGAATGCCATTGCATCTGACATTTATAATAATAAAAACCCCAAGTTGTTTATGAGATTGGAGGACTGACAACTGGCCATATCAGGAAATAAATTGATACAGAGAAGCTTTCCTTTTGTAGTCGTCAGGATTGCAAGGCTGGACAAGACTCATCATTTTACAATATTCAGAGCTTATATTTATTGTTTGTTCTTTGAACCTTATCCATCCTTGACATGTTCTTTTTCTATTCCTAGCTCTCTCTCACATGCTGCTTTCTTAACAGTCACATCTTCAGCTTTAATGGGCAAGTGACTTGCAAGTAATCAAGGGGGCTTGCAAGTAATTACAAATCAGGTCATTCCTACCCCACTGTATCCTCAAAGACCCAGCATCTTTTCTCTCAGAGCTGCAAGAGGCTGTGAGACTAAGTTATTATACCTGAGCTGTTGTCACAGTTGACCGACTTTAACTCACCTTATCTGGCTTTATCTGTTCCCTGAACTATTTGGGTTGTCACTCAGGGCTCTTATTCCCTCAAAACAGTCTGGCTATTATCCTGGCAGCTCCTGCCTTTCAAGATTTCTACAGCTCACTCCCATCTCTAAACTAGAAGTTGTTTTGTTTCTTCTCTTCCTAAAACTTGTCCAAATTTAACAGTCCCTTCTGCAGTTATTAGGTGTCAGAAGAACAAAGTTTAATTTAGTGAGCTATAAGAAGTTGAGATCTTGAGATTATTCACACTTTGGCAAGGGCATGAAAACAGATTTATGGTTTCTCCGACTACTACAAATGGGTAGATTAAAGATGTATATCTAAAGCTTAGCAGATTGAAAGAATGTTTTACCAGGTCATCCTTCCCCCCCTTTTTTATGAGGGTACACAACTCCTCCGAGGCTGATAAACAGCAGCTTAAGTATAGAAGTTGTTGGTCTGGCTTACTGTGAATACCCAGCATTAGAGAAGTAGGTTCCAATATTGTTCTGAGGTGGCTCCAGGCTCTTGTACTATGCACAATACTCTGGTTAACAAGTGCCCCAGACACAGCTCTCTCAAAATGAAAGTCAATGTTAACTAATTTCAAAACTGACCTTGTTAATTCACAGATAACTTCTGATCTTTTGGTGGCTAGAGAACATATGGAGAAGGGATCAGATGTCCAGTTGCCACTCTCTGGGGAACAGAGCATCTACAGGCTGCCAGATACCCTGCAGTCTCAGTACTAAGTAAACATTAAGGGTAAAAAAACAAAAACAAAACCGAGAAATTTAACCTTTTTAAAAGAGTTGGACTATTTGGACTTCAGTCAGCAAAACCAGAATTTAACAGCTCATGGCTGTCTAGGACTGGTTTGGCCTAAAGAGGTCTCCCCTCTTCCTTTCAGTTAGTTAACTGCCAGGACACAGCAATGCCCAAGACACTGCACAGCTCCTAGGAGCTGGGCTCTGTTTTACTATCTTTTTCTTAAGCCCTTTCTCCTCGAGACGAATACTGGAAAAGGACAAACATCCATTCTCAGCCGAGTGAAAATTCACCCTTGGGAACTTCCTGCAACTCCTAGTCCTCATAACTGATTTAGTTAAGAGCAACAGGACAACACAGTACTTTACTTGCTAGGCTACCCGGAATGCTGTCTGACCCTGCTTCACCACTATCAAGTAAAGATGCTTTTGGAAGGCCTGTCCTACACGGATGGATGTTGCCTTATCACTCTAGGCAATCCACTGCAAACAAAACCATTAACACAATGCAAATGTGTGCCTTCAAAGGAAGGAAAGGCCAGCTGAATCATCTCTCCTGAGTTTAGGACTTCCGGGGTTTTTAAACTACATCTGACCTCAGAAAGTCTCGATATGAAAAGAGAAGAAAAGGCAATTAAATTAATCTGACGGTTAGCTTCTGACAAATAGAACATACCATGGCAAGTGCATGGGGGACAAAATGTCTTTAGGAGTACTGGGGTGTTATACTTGGCTTACTGGAATTGGGTGAGACCATGAGAGCAAGTGACCCAGAGCCACAGGGCTGCGAGGTTACAGTGAGCGTGCAGGAAGTGCTCTGCAAGTGTCCTGTGAAGAAGTTGCAACTAAAACCTACTTTCAAACTCTGGTACATACAGACGTGCAACCCAGAAGACTTTTCTTACCAGAAGCTTTTATCATCTTTATCCCTAGGGTCTCAGGTGCATTTCTAGAAAATTGCCTGGAACTCTGACCCAAGGCTCATGCCTGACTTCACTTTGCAGCTACAACGAACAAAAAGCTAATTTCTGTAGAGGCTTCACTAAGGAACAGACTAACAATTGAAAAATGCATGGTTAGACTTCTTCAAGCCAACCCTCCATCTCATATATAGTCACACTATGGCCAAAACCTAAGTGATGTTCTTGTTTTTTAAATACATTTGGTGTTTTCCCCATGAAAAGACAAGAATGGAATGCACCCAAACTGCATCATTTAATGCACTTCAAGAATAGGATCAGATATTTTTCTATAGCTCAATTGTTACAATGAGATAAAAATCAAATGAAATAGTACTAAACAAATATAAGTACCACCCCTAGGAACCCTTCTATCAGTAACAGCAGCTTGGGGAAGTGTTTTGTGGCTTTCCTTCTTATACTTGCCACTTTGAGGCACGTGCTCAGTGTGCCTCAGAGCAGCAGACATGGAAAATCAGTTCTTCTGTTTTCAGTTTGCACAGCCTAGCTGCGACCCACATAATACACGTTACTTATCCGAGTTTGAGAGTTTTGGAAACCCATCAAAGCTTTATTATTAGGGGGGAAAAAAAAGAAGTCCAAGTATCTATTAAGCTGTATTCCCCTTACAGTTTCTGTGATGACTTACCTCGATGGTAAGGTTGCAAGTTCCTCAAGACTGCATTTCTCTATTTATTTAATATGTAAAGCTAAGTACAATAATATTAGAGTATTTATTAGCTCCTTTAGGACATTATCTTGGCAAGAATTTAAGTACAAAAGTAACATCATCCTAGAAGTGTAGATCACATCATTGATTTAATGATAGCCATTAAGAAAACAAAACATCCTCTAGGTATTATTCAACACCTGATTGTTTCAAGCTATGATAATACAAGATCTGCCATTTACTTATCAAATCTTTTACTTTTATACTTGCACAAACCCATGAAGACCTCTGAGGAGAATCAAACAAACAAAAAAAAACCCCAAACCCAAAAACCCACCAAACACCCAAATGAATCATGTATTTCTTGCCATGTTTTGGAGTTGTTATTGGTGTGGTGTTTACATTCAGACAGCACTGTATTCTTCCATTCTTCCCTATCTGAGAAGGTGATGCAGCTAAGACACTTTTGATCCAAATCAGTGTATTGGCCTTTGCTTTCTAAAACAGAAGAACTGAGTAAAACACTGCTCTCCCCATACAAATCCTAGAAGATCTGCTTTGTCTCCTACTTAGCAATCACGACCGTTACCCACACAGCGGGTTAACTGTTTTGATGTTGCATTAATGCTGTGTTTCTTTCTATTACTGTGAACGAAAATGACACTAACACCTGCCTAGAAGGTACAGCAGGCAGCAGAAACCCCCAGCCCATCAGGTGCCCTGAGACCAGTGACAACCAAGCCCCAGAGCAGGCACAGTGACACTACCAACATGTGCTTCAAGGACCTTGTTTAACACAACTCGTGCATCTTTCTAGTCCTTGGGTTTCTCCAGAGCTTGGAGAGCTTCCTCAAGGCCCCTTGGACAAACTGTCCTGCCACCAAGCTGCCTGCTGGATCCTCTCCTTACCTTCTAACCCCTCCTGCCACCTTGGTGCTTTTCCACAGGCTACAGGCTTTCCATAGGCTTTGTGTCCCTCAGGACAACTGCACAATCTCTGGGAGCTTTCTGCAACTTTGCTGCTTGAGTTCTCAAAACGACCAACTTTCCTGGGCTTTGCAATGGTGATGACAAGCAGTGGAACTGTTAATACCTTGCCCCACTTATCTTCTCAAATGTGTATTTGCTAGAGGAACTAAGGCAAAACAGACTTGAAACAAATTCTAACACTTTGTGTTCAGATGTTGTTAAGTGTCTTTGTTTGGGGGGTTGTTTTTTGTTTGTTTGGTTTTGGTTTGGTTTTGTTTCTAATGTTTAACCGCAATATTGGAACTGAGCCTTAAATCCACTCTTTGCAAGCAATCACAATTTTGAATCAACCACTTATTATTGCAAGAGAGGAAAGGCCACCTACTACTGTTGGACCACACTGACTATTTACTATACAGTATTTTAAACATGCAATACTCCAAAAGCCCTGGGAAAGGCCAGCACTGTATCTGTAGCCCCAAACGCGCTTAAAACCACACCCAAAATACACACAGCAGATGTTCTGCAGAAGACACAAAGCTCTCAGATTTCCATAGCAGAATCAGTATTTTGCAATCAAGCTAACATTATATTCTGATTTATAGCAGTCTTCTAATGTAAACAAACAAAATATAAGTAAATAAATAAAAATGCACACAATACCATATTTAACACACGCAAATTTTACTAATCGTTAAAATAGGGATAATGTCCTTACAAGGGGGTTGGTGTTTACAGTTCACATTTGAGCTTATAAATCTGTTTTACTGGATACGAAGCTGATTTTGCCAGTAAAGCTACAAATCTATACCTGTCCCTCTGTTGCTCACCAGTGGGACAACTGCCCTCCAGTTGCTCAGCAGGGATTCCAAGTCGGCAAAACAATGCAGCAAATGAACAGGCAGAACTGGACCACGTTTTCACTACCGATGAAGATGCACCAGTGATCACTGAAGCCTTTAAACTAAACTACACTACTAGCAAAACAACTCTGGTTCATTTGCTGACATGCATTACTAAAACCAGGGAGGATGATGTGTCTCTTATCAGGAGGTGTTTGGCATCTTTCTGAAAAGTCCTCCTCTTGAGAGACTACCATACACACAAGAAATCATTCATTGTATTATTTCTGTAAATGTAAAGATAAAATTTCATAAAAGTAATGAACTATTTATAACTTATTGCAAAATATGACTTGAAAGAAACTACATGTACCATCAAACTCTTTTGAAGCTGGTAGGGCTGAGGCTGCACCAAGTTTGGATTGTAGCCAACAAGAGTGAGACACCAACTCCTAGGGCTGTAGCAAATCAGGAATTACTTGGCAAAGTGTAGGTCTGGAGTTGTCAAGGATCGCTGCACGGCGGCTAAAACAAAGATGACTGGAGAGATCAAAGACCATTTTGGTCAGCTTAGACCTGGTGCTCACAGAGAAACCAGAGCCGGGATCTGCATTAGGATTTGAACCATTGAAGACCGGCAGGGCAGAATTTGGATGTTGAGCTACAGAAACAGAGAAGACTCCTGAGGATCACCCATGTAGATCTAAACTTAAGCCTGGTGGGAGTCATTTTGCTAAAGCAATGTGCTTGCATGTCCACAGCCAGCAGGTGAAGTTTAGAGCTTGCGCTACCCAGGATCCAGAGAGGGAGGTTCAGCTGTGACAAAAGAGAACGGTCCCTGGGCCCCTCTTTTTCTTTCCAGGATACCAGTTCTCTGCTGTGTAAAAGAAAGAAAACTCTTCTTTTGTGAATTCATATTGCAATATCATCTATATTCTTTCTTTCATGCGCAATGGTCACAATTTCTAGAGTAAATTCATTGTTGGGGCTACAGAAGATTAACGCGGCACTAGACACGCAGGCAGGCGCTTTCTTAATAGCTGTCCTGAATTAATTCTTTTGTTGAAATACAATCAAGACATTGCTGGGAGGGAATGCTTCATCCTAGGGTCACTTGAGACTTCAGGTTGTTTCTGGCAGCACACTGCCCTGGCTGAGGGAAATGGTCTTGTACAAGCAATCAGAATTCATCGTCTGACCACACCTAAGCTGACCTGAACAGGAAAGAAAGATAACCCCCATATAAACTTGTACAGCAAATATGTTAGGAGTGGAGGACTTTGCCCTGTTTCACATGATGCAGCAACTGGACAAATTCTCCCAATGGCCCTGAACCTTTCTTAAACATCAGCTGCTCTGAGAGGCTCTCAAGGAACATAGAAGCAAGCTGGGGAGCTGGTTCACAGGGAGACTCAAGGAAAGAAATCACTGGATGGGGGCCCCACATTTCTGGCTGGGAATGTGGCACAGCCCAGGTGTCCAGTTTACACAATGTTAAATCAAAAAATTTAAAGAAAAAAAAACAAAAACAAAAACAAAAAACCCACCAAACCAAACCAAAAAAACCAACCAAACAACAAAACCACACACACAAAAACCAAAACCACACACACACAAAACAAAACCCCAAAAAACCCCCAAACATGAAAAAGTAATTGCAGTGCATCCAGAACACATTTATCCCACTGGACACTGCCTTTGACATCCCCAAGTATGGCATGTGTAATAGGTCTGAACCTGTCCCAAACACACCAGACACCTGGGTCTATACACGCAGCAGTCATTTTACAGAGACTATGTAACCAGCTACCACAAGCCCCAAATACCCAAATTCCCTTTTTCCCTTGTCTATACAATCTTCCAGGAGGGGAAGGCAGGGATGGAAGGGATGGGAATGTGTGTGGGTAATGACAGCACTATTTATGGGGTCCTAAAAACAGACTAACTCTCTACATGGCTACTCACTGGTGGAAAAAAAAAACCCCAATCCAACGGCCTGCTCTGCCTCATAACAAGACAGATGTTCGTATAAAACAAAACATACATTTAGATTTTGGGCTCAACATTCTTGTCTCTGAATTGTTGCTCTACATAACAACAAATGATCCTTTGTTTTAAGGAAGCCTTACCGGCCACAAGTTTCCCAAGAGAGGGACATGACATTCTCAAGCACTGACAGGCCCGTCTGGTCATAAGCAACCAGCATTTATGAGATAGATGGCACAAATCCAGGGCTGAGTATAGAGGAATCACAAGAATACTCTCCAGGAGAGAGAGTAGATTAAGGAGGCATATGGCTACAAGAATAACAGAAAGGTGCTGGCCACAGTTATCTTACAACCCTACTACGCTGCCTTGCGTGTCAGCTCGTTGACATTTATGTAGCTATTAAAAAAAAATAAAATGAGAACAACCACAAATGAGTCACTATGCAAAACTTTTTCTAAAAGTGCAACAGTGAGGAGCACTGGACACACAGGCAGGCATCTAAGTCCATCTTAAAGCAGTCAGCTTCAGGTCAAGAGTTACTGGCTAACAATACGCAAGCGCCAGCAGCTGAAAACCTGCTCTCGGTGCCAAGCACCTACAGCATGGGAAGGACTGCAACCTATTTAAAAGTCAGGAATATCATCAAGAGCTGCAGTAGAAACAGCAGTCTTAACTTGGCAAGCAAATGCCTTTTCCACTCCTTTTTAGAACAAACTCTCTTGACAGAAGTTGTCTATTTTAAAGTAATTGAATTTTGCGTTTGTGTATCCTGCTAAATTCTTAGCCCAGCTATGCATGGTTAAAACATTTATTTATTTATTGTAAAATACAATAATATCATGATAATGGTGGAGTTTTTTTATGAACCATTTGTTACTGGACCAAAGTAACTCTTTATAGTTTTCAAGCAGTAACTAAAACTGCTACAAGCAAATTTATTTCATGTTTTCTCTGTCAACTAGCAGAGTATAATCCAAATGTTAGTGGCATTTATCCTGCTATTTTGGTCACCATAAGATCTGAAGCAGATTTGATGCAGCACCATCAGCTGCATCCATTTTCCCCACATTTTATAAAAGTCTCTCCCTAAATATGTTTTCCTCCTCTCCTCACACAAAACTTCCACCAACTGTTGGAGAAGTTAAGCAACTGCATTTGACTCTAATGTGAACTTCCTGATCAGACCATCTACAACCTTTAGCCCATGTTCCCAGTTGTCTCAGGGGGCAAAGGGAGTGGGCAGCTGCTCAGAAAGTTTGTCACTAACAGTACATTGTGAAAGTTGAGAACTAGAGTCAGCAAATTAAGATGTGAAGATTTAAGTGAACTGCCCAGACAAACAGCACATATTTTCAGTCTGCTAACAACCTCTAGCATTACATAAGTGTATTGTGTACATTGCCCTGGAAAGCATAGGGTTCCTGTGGTGCTTAATCTCCATGGCCTGCTGCTTACAGAGAAAAGTTTACATAAAGCAAAGGATCCCATCTTAGGTGCCTTTAAACCAGCTTGAAAACATCTTCAAGAAGTGTTGCAAGTACGTGAAAAGTGGGTGGGGAAAAGACCCAGAAAGAAGTCTCCAAGGTTTTCAATTAACTTGTAAGTGACATTTCTAAGAATCACAGTATGTTCCATACTGCAAAATTATTTTTCCGACTTTTTCCTTTGCCCAATGTTTTTGCAAACTGAATAGTACAGCCAAATGCAGAAAGGAGACTCAGAAGAGTGCAAACTGAAAGAGATTTCAGTAGGGCACTGGGTTCGTGACCTATTTTATGTAATGGAAATCTGCTTAAATACGAATCAACTGTAGATACTGGAATTTAGATGCTATCGACCTATGTGTATATCCCTCGATACACGTGTACCAGCAAGGCTTGTACACCAAATTCTTCCCTGGTAGGAAGCCCCTTCAGCAAAAACAGTCACAAAATTCAGAACACAAAAGTCAGTTACTTAAGACGACATCTAGAAGGGATGTGAATGTATAGAGAACAGCTGGGCTTTTAGATTCAGATCAGTACAAACTAAGCACAATTCAGTCAACAGCTGACTCTCCTCTTTGCAGCCTCCGCTGCCTCCTCCTCCCTATATCATCCCTCTGTTTCTCTCACTGTTCCACCTTCACTGCCATTACTTCTCTACTTCAAAGAATTAGAAATTACTTTAGAAAGAATCTGATTTTCCTTTTCTTACTTACTGTTAGCTTGGCTGGGCTGTAATTAACTGAATTGTGCTCTGTATCTCTACAGCAGCCCCATCTGCTCGCCCTGCTCCAGACACTATTGCTCTGAGCAATGGTGATTACTTAGTGATGCCATGTACAGAACGGAGGATGTTCTCCCTTCAGAGTGTGTGCTAGTTCCAGCAAACACAGATATGAAAAGGCACTATGACTTGGATCATGCTAAAACAGGTAATACAGACAGAAACCAGGACAACATTCTTCTACTGATCTGTTGTGTTCAGTCTCTCTTGCTCTCGCTGCTTCCCAAACTAGGGCAGCTCACCTCTTCAACGACATGAGAACTAGAACTGTCAAAGGTGTTAGAGGGATGTATTAAAGCTTCAAGACAATGACCTGCAAGCAAAGCAGGCCCCCAGTACTCCTCTAAACCTCCAAGACTGCTCCATGGTTGCTGCTATTTCCAAAGGACCTCTAGCTCTGCAAGAGCAAATTATTACTTTGCTGATGGCTCATTATCAAAGCCACTTGCAGGTTAAAAATGTTTGAACCACTGCAGGAAACACAAAGTCCGGCACAATTTATCTCATTTTGAGCTTGTTGTTATGAACTTGAAACTCACACAAGTTCACTAAATGCAGGCTGTTTCAGCTAGTATCATACCACAACTTCCTTCTACCTAGGAAGGACTCGGAAGGTAGAGGTTGAAAACTCTCCCTGTACATCATATGCGTGTGAAAGTAGAAGAAAAGAGGCTGCTCTCCTTCACAGTGCCTGGCAGCCAGACCCACTGGTCATTAAGGACAGAGTAAAAAGCCAGAAACAGCACTTTTTGGAAGTGATGGATGGCAAATCAAAAGCTTAGGTGGGGAAAGTGAGAAAGAACATCTGGGGACAAGGACTCCCAGGGAAAAGCATCTCTCTGGGATACCCACCCCCCAGTATAGGGACTCACCCAGGACAGCAGTGTCATAAACTGCTGTCAAGTCCATCAACAATGAGTGGAAACCACATCTTCCAGAGTAAAAGCAGTTTGGGGAGGGGGGGGAACGAGGTTTGGTATGTTATTCAACTTAATTGAAATTTCAAACAGTAAAAAGTTCAGATAGGGCAGGCACTTCATGGAAAACAGGGGTTTACTCGAGTCTGTAACCAAACTGCAGCTAAGCCCTTCCTGACAGCCTCAGAGCTTTGCTGTACAACCTCTGCAGATAGATTCAATTCTTAGAATTGAAATTACAAGTTTTATTAGCAAGCAGAACTGCTAGCAAGCAGAAACACAAAACATTTGATGTGAAAATAAAATGGTAGCTGATCTATTCCTTTCACTGCAGCTACTGTATTTGTTTTCTCTCTTTGGACAAACACTCACCCAAGCTGGGATAATTCCAGCTGGTTACATCAGCAGTTCATACAGCAGCAGTTACATACAAAAAGTAGTTTTCAGTGTAACTCTATGGATTTCATTACAATTTTCTTCTAAAATCAATAGCATTCTTTAGAGACAACCTTATGTTATTGATTCTATAACACCTGAGAAAGAAAATCCAGATGCCTTTATCTCTCCTCTCCAGAACAAATACAGTAAATCACAGTTACAAAAAGCATGTACTTAATCACACAGACTTTCAGAGACATCCAACTATCATCAACTTTGCAATTAACACTACAGGACAGTGACAAAAGATGGAGGAGTACCTCCTAACACCATTTAACAAAAGTTGAGTCCCAAAGCCTTTTGGCAAGCAAGGAATAGTGGACAGCTGGCAGCACTAAGAGATTTAATGAATACAGCAGCATTCAGCAGCAATTTGAAAACTGTCTGCTTGGGTAAGACTGAGTTATTAAAAAATAAAAATCTCCATTTATGAACAGTTCTGATGGGATTTACACAGCCCATGTAAGGAGGATTAAAAGTCAATTGAAAAGTCTGTACAGATAAGAAGTCAAAAAGAAACTGCGCCCTTGAATTCTGTACATAGTGTTTAACCTTTCTCTTCCAGCCTCCTGGCACACAGTGGGGGTCAAAGAGGCTGCCTGCCTTAGGCATACCCGCTGAGGGGGTTCTGGGTTAGACCTATTTCATCCCTGTAGGGCGCTCTGAGCCATCCTGTTCCCTCACTGCTCCCTCTCCCTCTTTTAACACTGTATACTAAAAAGCATCCTTTACCATCCCCCCACAGCTACTACATACAGCTCGTGGAGACCAAAGAGAGCCATAAGCTGCAAGACTCTGTCCAGACACGCTGTAATGATTGGGTGTTTTCCCTTCCTTATGTAACTGATGATCTTGCTATTGTCTGTTAGTCTTTTGTAACTGTGCACCTTCAATATAACTGGTGTAAATACTGACAACAGGGAGCTCCACGAGTGGGGATCTCTGGGAGTAATGAGTGGGAAATGAGAATTAGGCTTTAAGTTTTTTTTGCTCTTGCCTCCAAAGTATCCTATAACATACACAAAAGTTATTGTAGCTTTTCATTTATGTATCACTTAGAGTAAGATGACAGACAGAAACAAAAAACCCTCTCTTTTCATTCATTAATGCCTCCCCTATCCTTTCTCATCTCTTCCAAAATTCTGTTAACCTAAGTTGCCTATTTCTGATGAGCCTTTTGTAAGATGGCCAGAGCTGAAGAGCATTCCAAGTGAAAATGTGCAGTACCACGTCTTGTCTTGGTTTCCCTAGCCTGTAACTTAACCTAGCATTTCATTGCTTCCTTCAGTCTCATCTGGGATACAGTAAGAGCTTTATGGAAAAGCTCTCTACGAACAAGGACAACGTAGCCATGATGCACAGCACCACAAAGAACTGCTCAACAAGCCAGCTCTGGAAGCAGCGTTGCCATTTCAGCGCCGGGCTCCAGCAGCAGTGAAGTGCTAGCCAGCAAAGCTGGATGGCTTCTGGGACCTGAGATTATCTTTTGGCACAGCTCTTCAGTGCACTGTACCAGCCTGGCAGAGCTCCTTCAGGTGCGTCTGACGGCACCACAAAAGGTGTTGTCAACATATTCCGATTACTTATCTGTGGTATTTATCAGTCTGTGCTTTTTCCAAGGGATCTCTCAAACCATTACATAAACATAACCAGAATATTACTTAAGAAAGGGACAGCTATTCCACTGGGAAGTGGAGTGATATTTAAGAAACAAACAAAAAAGCCACAAATATTTGGGACTACATTACCTCTGTGAAAACTTAGAAATGAAGAACTTAAATATACAGTAGCCCTAGGGAGATTCAAAAAGCCCATCAGCTTACTTGCTGTATTTGTATAAAGAACACAAAACACTAATTCTACAGGAGATATAATTTCCTAACTCTTACGGCCTCAAAGTTAACCTTTTAAATGCAGTTGTACTCTAAGTCAACACAACCCTGTTCCCACTAGTCTGCTAGAGCATGAAGCTACTGTGACAACAGCACCTTACCTTCATGTAGGTGAGGAAGCTAAAGCCCTAGTACAAGCATTGTTTGATGAATGCCTCCTTCCACAGATCTCATCACACAGTTGTTATCTGGTAAATGTATACTCTCTGTATTCATTAATATTATTCCTTGCATTTTTTGTAAGTACAGTTTTCTATCCTGCAGTAAGGATATTGTCATTCAAAACACATTTTGTGACTATTCATTTTGCAGCAACGTGTTCATGATCCAGTCCTTACTCTGGATGACAGGGAATCCACATCAAGGAGATGTCTGAGAAATGTAGCAAAACTAATCTCTCCTTAAAGTTTTTGGGTTTTTGTGTGTGTTTGTTTGTTTTATTTTTGTTGGGGTTTTTTGTTTGTTTGGTTTTTGTTTGTTGGTTTGGTTTTTTGTTTGTTTGTTTGGGGGTTTTTTTGTACGCAGTTCCTACTGCTGAAAAAAAGGAAGGGTTCTTATTTCTGTTTGGGGTGCAAAGTCAGCATAGACAAGATAGCTGGGTCTCCCTATTTATTAGTACCCCTACCTATTTGTACAACAACAAAAAGGACTGGATTGCCATTCTATAAGGGCTATAAAAGATGAGCTGAACCTTCAAAACTGGAAAGTCACCTTGCAACTGAAGGCACTCAGGCAGCTGCCTCACTGAAACTCCTTGAGAGTGTTAAGTCACAGGTCCCCTGCTTCAGTGCACGTAGTTAAAAGAATTATGATCTAAAAAAGTGCAGTTTGGCTCCCTCCCTGTAACCTCATGATGTTATTTGGGCATTTATGAATAGCCAGATCTCCATGCAGCAGAGCTGCTAATAGCATGGCATGTACCAATCACACTGCAAAGCAAGTGATCTCACCTAGGCAGCTTGTGTCAACACAGCACAGCCACACAAATACAACAAGCTTCTGAGCGTACTTAAGGTTATTCCATGAAGAATATTTACTGTGTTGCCTGGAAACACATAAATAGGGCTTGGGGGGGAATTTTCTCCCTCCTCTCCAATTTTCCATAAAGAAAATTTATGGAAAGAACCAGGATTCCTTCAAAAAAGAGGTTTGCTATTGTGACTATTTAGCATATCAAACTCTGAAGAATAACTTTTCTAAACAGTATTTTCAAACCCAGCAATATTGCTTTTGGAATACCTATTTCTGTTGGGAAGTATTCTGCTACTGTAGAACTGGCTGCACTTCTGAGTGTGCCATTTGAACAGATGTACACTGCTGAACAGGACAGGTTCTCCCCAGAAATGCATTTTGCAGAAGTACTATTTAAAGATCCCTGGAGATGACAGTAAAAATTGAATTTAAATTCTGAGAGAGACAGAGTTCAAACCCTCTGAAAGAAGTTACTAGTATTTGTGTACCCCTTTCTTATTATTTACCGGTTGGCAAGCTAACAGGAAAATTAAGTCTCTGGTTATTCACAAGGCCTTAGCAGAAAGTCACTAAAACCCAAGAATGGGTCGGTTCAGCTGTCTAGGGGTATTACAGAGAAACAGCTAAATCCCAGTTCTGCCCAAATTAGAAGAAGGTAAATCCTATTTACCTGCATTTAGTCTCCCCTATACTTCATTAATACTACTGAGAGCAGAAATCTGTTCCCTGTGGAGCGGTGCTATAGAACAGACATCTCCTAGGAGTGAATATGAAGGTCACTGAATATGAAATTTCTATTCTACAAAATATTTACCACAGAATCCTGTAAGAAAATAAGGTTAATTTTTTAATTAATGTATTTTATTAGATCAACTGATGCAGCTGGAAAACTACAGGGGGCAAGCTCTACTTCAGATCAGGCTTAAAAGCTTATCTACTTTTATCAATTGTGTGAGCTCATCTAAGAAAAGCCACTACCTCTCCCCACAAGTCTGCTTTGCTGTTATCACAGCTACACCACTGCTTTTATTCAAAAGAAAGAACAAGCTCTGAACATCTGCTAAAAGCTTTTAGTTGTTGGTGGTGGGTTTTTTTTTTCCCCTCCCCATTAAAATAGCAATTAATTCTTTCCTTAAAAACCCCACTGCTACAAATACCAGAGCAGGAGAAGAAATACTGGTCAGACAACTTATTTTAGAGATACATGCTCTGGATTAAGTGGGATTTCAGGGAAAAACTCTGTGCCAGCCAAGTGATAAAGAGATTTAGCCAACAGCTTTGCTATTTTTGAGATAACTTTGTAAAGTGAGCAGCTGTTTAGTTTCAATACACAGTTGCTGAACTCTGCCTGGCTTACCTGATGGGTACAGGAAGGTCTCATGGGAAGTGACAGAAAATTAAATCACTGAAGAATATGCAGTAATCTCCATGACTGCTATGAGAAATACATCTGAAAGGAATCTGTACAGCACACCAAGCAGAATACTTAGGAAAGAGCAACAAGGAAATTGCAAAATTATCCTAGCTGTAGAAACAGGACAAATGGGACCCTGGAAAGCTTATTCAAGACTAACCTCTCACTTCAGCAGAATCAACCATAGCTTTGTCATCCCGACAGGTGCTTTCCTAACCTGTTCATAGGCTTGTAATGACAGACATGCCATGACTCCAGACTTAAAGAGCACTCAAATATCCTTATTATTAAGGTCTAAATGTTATGTGGTACCATTATCTGAATTAATCTGTGAATACAGAATGATCTTCAGTGTTATTTAAAAAAAAAAAAACAAACTTATTTTTCTAACTGCTGAAGAATTTAACACACCACCAGTTCTCACAGAACACATTGCTAAAAAAGACTTTTATTATGCTGTTGCTGTGTGCCTACAACTGTCTCTTTCTTCCAGAAAGAAACGCAAGTCTAGGAGCAAACAGCATCAAATATAATGCATGACAGAGTACAGCTGACAGCAGGTATTTCAACTTAAGTGTGGCTCAAAGCATTACTGGTTTCAATTCTTTTATGGCCACAGGGGGTTTGCGACTGAGAAGCAGGGAGACAAGGATAAAGAAAAGAGTGATTTAAAATTTGCAAAGAACGACTGCTTTGTGATAAACTTGTCAGAGCAGGGGTATGAAGCTGCTAGGAAAAGAAGCAGCACACAATCTTACTGTTCCTGAGAACAATGATTTGCAGAGGATCCCAGGGAGGTGTGGGGGAAAGAAAACAACAATGAAGAAAGCATTCTTCCTACTCCCTAATAAAATCAGTTGCACTACACTACTGGGAAGGGGGCTTCAGAAGGCTTAGACACAATCTCTGTCCACTCCTATTTCAGCACCAGCTCTTCCTAATTCTTGAACATTCCTTGTTCTTTTCCAGCAGCCCCATTCTAACAGGGAGAGAGGCTGCTTCTTCAGAGATAAGATTGGTAATGGCCTTGTACAGCAAGTTAGTTACTTCATCTTTGCCTCAGAAGATGAGGACAAAATATTCTGTTCTGCACGACCCTCTGCTACTGATGAGCAGAACAAATAGTGGCTAATGTCCTACTGAAAACTGCTGCTGCAGTGAACACTTCAAGAGGGAGGAATTACATTCCCCTCACTCTGTCATAACTGAAGGCAGAAAGTCTTCTCCAAGTAATTTTTCTGGATGTCCAGTTCCAGCTGATCCAACAAATCCACAGGTTACCCCCTAGAGAATCAGCTCCTAACATTTCATCTCTTCTTCTCCATTCTCAAGCCAGACACTAGGCCTTTGCACACCAAAGAGCAGCAGGAAGAAAAGTTTAGTGAGAGGTCTATCCCTGGGCTTCCTTAACAGTAGCTGAAGTTCAGAAGGAACTTCTCACCTATGCTCTCTGCCATTGTAGTAAACTGTTGGCAAAAGAAGCAATTATATTGTTATTCCCTACTCACATGAACCCTGCAAACAGAAAGCAATCTTGTCCTACATCCTCGAAGGCCCTTCCACCCCCCACCCCCCCCCAATACAACAGTAGTAGCCCTGTCATGGCATCAAAGAATAGGTGTGATTATCAGCAAGCCTCTCAATGCACACACAAAGGGAAACAAAAATAGTTATTAAATAAGGACACTCGATATACTTATGAAAATCCAAACAAAAGCAGGACCAATGTGTCTCCAAGCAAGACTTCACCCAAGTGCATGATATTTGGATTTCAGAAAGCTTGTCACACTTGATTAAGGGAAGGAATACTTGGAAATTCTTTTCAAGTTTTCACGAGTAGAAGTGAAACAGAAGTGTGGAAGCCCAAAGCCTTGCTGGGGTGAGATGTAGGTGAGACAGATAACAGTAGGTTTTTGCAAGAGTGTCACACACTCAGTGTGAAAGGATATTTCTAACTAACTATTAAGGAGGAAACTCAGGGTAGAAGAGAAAGAGCTTCCACCAAACCTGAATGGATAGGAAAGTGAAGTGGATCCCAACCAGCTTCTAGATGAAAAGACAGAGGAAGATGGGGAAAAAAAAGGTGTCTAGTTAAGAGCTGAGCCAGGCGGTTAAATGTAAGCATCTAGAAAAGATCCCAAGCACCTCAATTTACGAAAGCCAAGGTAGGCACAAAGGGAAACAGAAAAGACAGTCAGCTAAAGGAAGGAAACTGAAGGTGATTCAACTTGACAGAAGCAATTGTCAATCAAGACAGACAGTGCTGCCTTAAGAGCTAACTCAGGCATAGTTTGATCCAAAAGAGAATAAGTGATGCACATCCAGTTCTCAGAATGGCCCCTAGCTCTCCTTCCTGCTGTTTGTTTCAACATGTTGCTCTAGAGAATGTTCTGCTGTGACATTAAGGAAAGAGCTTTGTAAATGTCCCATGGTAAGTTCAATTTGTTTTAGTTGTTACCTCCAGTCTGTTCGCAAGGAAGGAATACAGATGGGCAGAAACTTGACAGATATCATGGTGGTTATGCTCATTTACACGGATCTTCCAAAATGCTGTGGCTGCTCTTAGCTAAGTGAAGTCGGATAGCAGTCAGCACGTCCAGCCATAGAAAGGCTATACATTGCATGCTCTCCACCTGCCTACAGTAGCTGAAGGGCACTACTGGTTGCTCACATTTGAGTGTACGTGACAAGGGGGGAAAAAAAAAAAAAAAAAAAAAAAAGGGAAAAAGGCTGAGTGCAGCTCTTGACAGCCAGTGGTGTAGCCAAAAGGAGTACCTTTCCCCCACCTGGGGCCCCAGGCA